>JAVQJX010005743.1:0-12190 GCA_036025115.1 Ambassis agassizii | reverse complement strand
ATGAAGACAGATGAAACATAAAACGCCAAAACTCTGAATCCAATTCTTCACTACGACTCCCCTCTAGAGAGAATGCAGGACATGAATGATATGAAGCAGGTTGTTTCTTAGTTAAAAATGCTGCCATAGAAGTATTCATTTCCCTCGACATGCTTCATTTTCCACTACTAAGTGCCAAAACAGAGGAATTTCTATCAACTACAACTCTGTATACTCTTGCTTGACACAAAAACAACTGATAGGCCTTGTCATATCTCTTGTTTATGTATAAGTTGTAAACATTAAGAATCTTACTCAGTAGCATCATTGGCAACATCAGGCAGCTTTTCAAGGAGGTTATCTAACCCAGAATGCCATGCAGCGTTCCAAGCCACCTGCAGGGCTTGCTGGGCTTGACTGAGGGTCTGGAGGTCAGAGGAAGGAGCCAAGACACAGCGGTAGGGGCTAACAGCGTGATGAGTCGCTGCTTGAAATGGAATGTTGTACCTTGAAAAAACATTAGGAAAAGATTAAACATCTGTGAGGTGGAAGGAATAAAAAGATGGCACATGCATCCAGGAAACGTTAAAGGGCTAGTTTGGATTCTCTAAGCCACCAGACTCCATTGACATAACCAATATGTTTTCCTATCAAAACACAGAAGTTGTAGTGGTGTTCGTAGCATGTTCATTTTTGAACTAATGCTGAATCAATGCTCAAGCATTTGTAAAGTCTGAATATAGCACAAACTAAACAACTGAGGAAGCAGTAATCCCACCGCTCCTGACTTCTGTAAGATAAAACGGCTTTATAGTCAAGGCAATCTGGTGGTTTTGGAATGAGCATTACACCCACTTCAACTCCCTTTCATAAAAGGATGTCTGACAGCAAGCACAGATAACCAGAACAATCCCTCTTGACATTATGGATAGACTTACCTGGATATCACTGTCAGTGGTAGGGAGAATGGTGTTAATGTTACGTCTGAATTACATTTATCTGACCTATAAACAAAAAAAGGGCACACACACACACACACACATCAGAATGAACATTAATATAAAAGGTAGGGAAAGTTCAAAGATAGGAGAAGTAAACACACCATATTTCAATGCTGGCGATCTCATCAAACAGCAGTAAACTCATCAAGACTGCAATCTCACTCCCATTGCTTTTGTTCTCCTTCAGTATCAAGGATGCTGTAATGAAGACACAACAGAGGCGATTTACCAACAACCTGAAATATATCAGTGGAGCTCATGAATACATTCATAAGAATGACATTTTTTAAGTGTAAGCCCTAAATGTAATGTTTCTAATTCAAACTGTGTGACACAAATATTTCAGTGGCTGTGACAACAAAGAAGCTTCTGACAATTCTGAACAGCAACAAGTTGCATCATATTAATATGCCATTTACAAGAGTGTGACAAGATGGTTAAAAGCAATGCATCAGTGGGTGACTCGAGAATGTACCCGCAAGCTACTCAACACAGCGTGCATAGAGGTTACTTAATGAGATGTCTTGTGACTGTACCCCTGAGCAGTGTAAGGAGCAGGAGGTTGCGCTGTGCCAGGCTGTGCCTCAGAGATGGATCAGCATACACCAGCTTTCTCAGGATACATATACAAGGCTCCAGCAGACAATCCAAGCTCTGGGGAGAACAGCAACATACTCACTTGGTGTTTAATTGCAGGGAAAACACAAACAAACATTCTCTCTCCGTCTCCTGCAGCTCCGTGTCTCACATACAAATGCACAGAATTCTCATTACTGTCAATTCATGTGTGCCAATGTTTTGTGACAGAACAGAGTTGGCAATTGAACATAGGGACACATGTAACCTGGAGACATCCCCCTTTATTCACACATGACTACAACAAGTATTTCTATGTTGCCCTGTTCCTCCACCTGCCTGTAGATATAAACGTTGGGCAATGAAGGCCTGGGAATGAACTTAAGAGCAAAAATGACTGACCAGGGCCTGTCTGACACTATTAATACAGGCCGTTTCCTCCTTCTATCATCCCTGTCTCAGTGGATCTCTCCAACATGTACTCAATTAATCAAATACAAACAAGGGCATGTACACAAACAGGAGCACATGTGACTGCACTTATGTTTTTGTTTTATTAGCTTCAGCAGAATGCATCTGTTCGCCACTTTGCTGAGGCTGTTTGTTTTTACCTTGTTACCGTTTACGCTCTCCATAATGAAAGAAATAACTTTATCTGTTATTCCAAGATTTTTCAGTACCGGGTGCACTGTTGTGTCTGAAGGGAAGAAAGAGAACAATTCAATATAAGACAATAAACATTTGCATAATTGTTAACTTTTTTTTTTGTTTGTCTAAAACATATGGTGGTAGGAAGGCACAAACACTGCAGTGAAATTGCAGTTTTCACAGGGGTAAGCTCTCTCTTATAAAACTAACTTTTAGAAGTTACTTTTCATTTTGTTAAGTGTGTATAATTTCAACCCCAAGTCTGAGTCAAACAAGTAAGGCATTTGTATTGACACAGTATGTATGTGAAAAATGTATGCTGATCATCAAAATCAAAATGTTAACAACATGGTTTAAAATTGTCCAAAAGGTAGATTCATTTATATAAAAAAAAAATGACATTATGGACAACTCACCTTGCAACACGACGGACAGCTGTTCTGCAGCTGATCTTCTCAGGGAGATGTCAACAGTGTCTGAGTGCAGGATGCAATACAGCTTCTCCACTGATTCCACCTGGTCAACATTAAATACAGTTCAATGAATGAGATTCTTTCAAGTGTGTTGTGTTCTGTCTGTGTAAATTTATACCTTCAAGACAGACTTGTTGCTGGTGTCAAGTGAGATATCTAAAGGGTTTCTGAGGCTATAGATGCTGGTAAGTGAGGAAATCACTGCTTGATCCAGGGCTGGTCTGGCTGTGTTTGCTTCATCATTGATGGTCAGGTGATGCAGGATTTGTTGCACTGCTGCTATTCTCACTCTATTAATAATAAATAATAGAGGGTTTCAGGCAAAACGTGTTGATGTCAATTCCATTGAAAATACAATGTTATAAAGCACAAACAAAATGTTTTTCACAATGTTGGAAATGTTTTATCCAAACTGCAATTGGTTGTCAAAAAAAATGCCTGGAAGCACAGACAAATCTATTAGCTGCTGCCAACATTTACCAGGGCTTCTCTGGTGTTAATTTTCATCCCCATCAATATTCATAGACTGGGAATGGGGGGCAAACTTAGATGACTTGATGAGCACATCACCTGACAGCAACATGCAGCGCTAATATGTCCACCGCAAGCCTGGCAGAGCAGAATATTCATGCTGTTATGAGTTTATCCTGAGACGTGACATCAAAGACATCAAACTACTTCACGCAAGCAAAGAAGTAAAATACCACACATGCAGAACATACATTAAACAAATCTCTGAGATGCACATACAGAGAGACAGGCGCAATCAAAAACATTGACAATAGAAGGGCCCAGAGCCCAGACTCACGTGGGCTGTTTGGTGAAAAGGAGTCGGAGCGCTGCTTTTAGCTTGGCTGTACTTGGGAACACATTGTCTCTTGCCAAGTCTGACATGTCACTTATCAGCAGGACACAGTTTCCCAGTGACTCTTCGGTGCTGGCATAACCCTGCCACACACACATAGACACACACACACACAATTCTCAGACTGCCTTGGCAGACAATGGAGCGAACAGGGGAATTCCGGCTAAGCAGTGCAACAGTAAATAAAATATGCATCACTTTGATTATGGGTGGTTTCATTTCGTCTCTTGTTGACATGGTGGGCCCATCTCTGAATGGCCTCCTTGAATTAAATCACACTTGACAGCCTAGTCAAAATCTCATGTATATTCATGAAGTATTTCCTGGCTTTCTGTTGCCTGAAACTGAACAATTAATAAAAGTTTGTTTTTTTTCCCCGCACCCAGAAAGGAAACAATATAACACAGAATATGTAAATGGGAGAATAACTAAATCTTTCTCACTGGCAGCTCAATATGCAGTCTTTTGAGGTCCAAGAGTGCTAATATTGCACTTTTGATCACAGTTGTTTTGATTGCAGAGAACAAACACCACTTCCTCCTCTCCATAAATGTAATAAGTTCTAAACATGCAGAGCATCTACAACACATCCTCTACAGAGAGAACAACACCTGTAATATGGGCATGACCGGGTAAAGTGCCTCATTGAATCTGTCCCAGGTTGATGCTGTCATCATCAATCGTCCCTTGAGCAGGAATAGCAGGATATCCTTGGCAGAAACGTTCACCTATAGATCACAGTTGAATTGCTGAATTCACAAAGCTGCTGCTAATGGAACATATACTAGTAAGTGAGTAAGCGGCAGACTTTTAAACATCTGAATTGATTTATGTACAACAAAAAGAAATCGCACCCATCATGCATTTTGTTTTATATTACCAATTTGGATAAAAAAAATGAAGCTCCAGATGCCACCATTTAGCCTGATGGGGTGGTGTGCCTACAGAAATGCAACTCTCTGGTGCGATAATAATGTTGCTTTCTATAAAATGCCTTGCTCAAAGGTGTAAAAGTTATTTGTTATAAATGAAAGTACAAGAGGAATGACAAATACCTTTTCAGCAGAGTCTTGGAGTCCAAAAGTGCTTATTTCATAGAGCACCCTGTGGTGCAGAAGGAAGTTGACACCACTGCACGCTGCTGGTTCCTGTCGTGACACATTCTGGATGCCAAGGCAGTCCTAGGGGTACATGTAATCACACCAGAGCATATCATAAATTATCGCTATCCTCTCATTTGCGCTCTCACACAAGAGCGCCATTCCACTTTAAATGTAGCCATGCACTCTAGACAGCAATTGGTAAAATGAAAAGAAAGACTGATTTCAAATGTCAAGAGGGGTTTTTATAGCACACTGTCGAAGAGCTGCAACTCAATTCATCTTCATCCCACATATTTACATATGGATCCTCCACAAAACAGGCGCACATTAAGGCTACACCAGACGGGTATATATCAGCCTTGACCCTTTACACTCATTTAAAACATGACTGTCTATATAAGATAGCTCTGCTCTGACCTTGACCAGGTTTAAAGTGCACTCATATGTTTTGATTTTGACAGGCAGTGAAGGATGGGACAGCAGCTTGAGGAGGAGTTTTTGGCTCTCAGTCTGGAGGAGAGGACTCGGCTGCTCAAACTTCCACCTAATGAGGGAAACCAAAAGAATATAAATCTGTACTGAAATGCAGAAGAAGGTGGATTTGATTTTAAATTGCAAGAAACAGGTCCAGTTTTTATCTTACAGGTAAGAGCAAATGTGAACACATTCTTTGATGATGGGCAAATGCTGGTGAAACGGAAGGCCATCTATGGATTGGTCCGCTAGCTCCAGCAACTCCAACCAGTTTTTTTCCCCCTTGAGAAAGAAAAATACCCATTATTTTATGGGTTAACAGGTTTCCCAGTGATTTTAGCAGATATGACATGCTAATACCTCGGCTTGTGCCTCCTTAAGAAAGTTGCAGGTAGATTCCATCCAGAGGGCAGCTCGGGTCACCCTTCTGTAGAGGTCATGGCTGTCTGAATTCACCTGCTCCAAGTAGGCCACTGCCGTCTCTTGCATGTTAGGCAATAAACTTCCAAATGATGTGTCCAAGCATAAGTGAAACACAGCTGTGGCAGTGTTTTCTGGGAGATTGTTACTGGCCTGTGTGAAGTTTGCAAAAACATTATTTTTAAATGGAAATTGGAAAATAATCAATATATTGATTCAGTCACACACACATACTTTCTCAGGAGGGAGGATGGTCTGAAGGAGTTTAATGGTGAATATAGCTGTGCCTATGTAGGCCATTCTGTGATGTGCCTGAGAGCTGTGGGAAAGATCTACTGAATAGCTCTGGTGATAGCTCAGGATATCCCCCAGTAGTTCCATGCAGGTGTACAGCTTCTCCCTCTAAAACACACAGAGACAAAAATGTAGACAAAAGCACACATGCTCACAAACACACCAATACATGCACACTGTGTGCATGTTCACACACTCAGACACAGCTACTTGGCTGAGAGCCAGGATAAAAATTGTTCGTTCCAGGGGTTAGGAATTGAATGTAATCAGATTTCAGGGTTATTTTGGGACGAGATACAGATCCACCCTATCTCAGTATGAATAAATTGGAACAATCTATTCTCAGCCACTTTGTTCTGGGTTTAGAATTTGAACAATAGAATATGAATACCAGCAGGGGGCAGTACATGCCCTCTGGATTGCAAAGGCTGGCATGAACAATCCTGCTCATTCCCAGAGGAAAAACCTAGAGGTCTGGCACACAAAGCTGCTCTCCACATAAAGATGACAAAATAGTTCTCAGGCTGTAAGGCTCTGGGCATGTATTAAACAGCAGAGGGCCACAGGGGCTTGGGCTTGACAAGTGAGTAAATCCCCCTGCAGTATAACATACCATTCAAACAGCCAAAGAACAAAATGATCCTGCATGGTTAAAAAAAACACCTGTTTAACTCCATCTATTGTGTGGACTTTATGCAAGATAATAAATGAAGACATTTACTAACCTAGCAATTCTGTGTTTTTATAAACCTAGGGGTGCAGACACGAAGCTTGCATGCATGTATGAGAAGTTCTTTGTAAGCAGCACAAAGCCTTTGTAACCTTATATAATTAATTCAGTTCAATCACATGCCCACAGTTCTCCTTGACAGTTGAGTACCGTATGCCTGTGTGTCTGCGGCAAATTGTCTGGTGGCCCACCCAGTACCCCTTTTCAGTGAAGTGTATCCATTCATCTACATAAGAGGCTGTCATGAGTTGTGTTGACTTGCCAGCTCCATCCCCACCAGGCTGCGATCGTCCCAGACCAGCTCATAAACACTGTCCCCAAGCAGGAGGACGGCGTCACACAGCAGCTCCAGAACACGATAGAACACATGCAGGCCTTCTGAGAAACAGGAGGAGACAAAAGAAACAGCACAGGAGCAGAGATGAGAGATTTTGACAACATCAAATAATACTGATAAGATGCAAAGTAGACAAGCAGGTGAGAGGACTGTACAGTATCCTAAGTATTAAACCAAAATAAAAATACATGATACCTGTCTTTAGCAGAGGTATGGCATGCACCATGGTGGCCACAGTGAACTGAGCCAGCGTGAGCTGCTGCAACTGCAGCTCCAGGACATCTTCTACACCCAGGTCAGGGAGCTCCAAGTGGGCCACATCCGCAGGTGACTGTGGCATCTGTCTGGGGGCTTGCACTGCTGCTCCACCTCTTTGTGAGCTGCCACTGGAAGAATCATATACAAGAGAGGAAGACAATTCATGATGTGTTCTTGGCCCATTCGGAAAACAAGGAGTGACGTATCGGCTGTATAGGGATGGATCATAAAACTGAATATGCCATCACAGGAGTCAAGACAGGATTTTTGAACACTACAGACCAGCCGCTAGAGGGCTCCGAGTGTTGTTCATATTTAAAGAAGAGGAAAATCCCTCACAGTCTGCCATTCTTTACACTGTTTTATCTTCTTGTGTGGGTTGCTCATGTCACTAGTAATTTTGTCATTCTCAAAGCCACAGAAAACCCCACTGTGCACAAATTTACGAAAAAAGCCAAAAAGTATAAGACTTGTTTCTGAGAACTGAGTCATAGAATTGCATACAATGCTCAATCATAACAAAATGTGATTTCATACAAACAAGATCTGCAGACTAACATGATACCATTTATGCCTCAGAAGTGTGAAAAAGAGTGCAATTACTCACAACATTCAGAGAAACAATACCTTAGATACCAAGACCCAACACATACAAAAAAGAAACATAGTCTTACAAACACAATTATAATATACAGTTGCAATCACTTTTTTTTTTTTTTTGCTTAAAATGTGCAGACCTGTTAGAGGCTGCATCTCCATCTTGGCCATCTCCCCTGGCTCTCTGGACTGTGCGTCCCACCACTGAAGGCCGTGGCGAGCACTCTGCTCCAGGAGAGGAGGCCTGTGAACGCTGAGCTCCCAGAACCTCCTGGGTGTAAGAGAAAGATGAGTTCTGGGACACTGGATCTAAACATCAAAACAGGAGACAGGCTTACTTACATTTTTGTTGTACTTCATGATGGAGCAGAGCATTTAAATACTGTGTTGATACAATATGCTTCTGAGAAATCCGGTAGGATAACATGAATAAAAAATATAGCTGATCAAGCCTCAACTGGTAGTGATACAACCAGGTGATAGGAGCATAACACAAGCATGAAAAAAAATGATGACTCTAAACCACCTGACCTAAAAACACCAAGTATATTCACAAGTACAACTAATAAGACTACCTTGCTTAACAGAGTAGAAGCTTGGATCTTGATGAAAGCGTAGTCTCTTCCTCAGACTCACACAAAGCTGCCGGAGGCAGGATAGAGCCGACAAGTGAAGGTAGCTGGCCTCACCTTTACCCGAACTCAGCCTCAACAGGGATAGAAGGTTCTGAAAACAGAAGTAGATATCAGAGGCATACTTTGAAGCTGGGTTATGGATGAACAACTAGTTATATCCACTTAGGATTTTAGTGTAAGTGGGCAAATAGAGTATTGGCCAAAATAAAAAGAGGAGCAGATCTGCAAAGACTGTGTACAAACAAGATTTAAATCCAGATACTGATGTAAAAGTTGTATTAAAGTCCAGAAAATAAAAAGGCCAACTGGAAATGAATTATTGAAGCAGCAATTCATTTCAAGTTCAGACTCCCTGCCCTCTGTAGCTAATGATGTCATGTATCTAAATTCCAGTCTTTTAATTTTGCTTAATAGCTCTAGTAACTCAAAGGAGGGACAAGTAAAGGCACAAGACGAAAAGTACTTTCCAGTAATGATTTCTTTTGATGATGAGACTGCTGGGTGACAGTATGCTAATGCCACCCTGAGACCGATGTATTTTAATGCACCACTTTATTAACAAAATAATAATGTTCTCAGTGGCTCATCTGGGTAAAATGGTGTCTCCTCCAACATTATCTATTCCAACAAAACTGAGTTCATAGAACAGATGTGCTTTGTGGCTGACATGGCACTGGTAGATATATCAAAAAGTGCTGAAGAGACTTAAAGTGAGTATATCTGGTCAAAGTAGAAAGTCAGTGGGAGTTCAGTGAAGACTTCAGGATTATGACCCCCAACCTCAAAAGCCAGCAAGACAAGGTCAGCAACTGTTCAGAGTGCATGCCCAGTAATACACAAACTCTTAGACCTTCACACTCTGCAAGAGGTACATCATGACTGAACTGTATCCTCACAGCAATCTAGAACCTATCCAAGCAAACTACAGTTTGCCCCCAGAGGCCTCCACAACATCCTGCAAGATCAGGGACATATTTAAGTGATGTTTTGTTCAAGGCCACTATTTGACAGTTTATTATGTGGACGGTGGTTGCCATGACATTCTGTGTATCCTCTGTGGGTTGGTCACGATAACCACTCAAGCCGATGCTCAGTCAAAATGAAAATAATGATGATTAAAATATAGCATTATTGTATTATAATTGTACTATGTATTATGTATGGATTGGAATATCAAAATTGGAAAAACAGCAACCATCTTCACAGTTTTAATGGTCAAATTTTAAAAGTAAACTGTATAAACAGGCATATTTCTTAATACTATATATGCAAAGACATGATAATTTTATTGTACCTTTACAATGCTGGGCCTCTGCAGGAATATCTCTGCAGGAAAGTCTTGCATTATGACATCATACAGAAGTTCACATGTTGTCCGCACCAAGTTTGGATTGCTGCTCCGTAAAGAACTGTTCCACAAAATGTAAAGCAGACATGTTTAAATGTTGTTTTCCAAACTCGGCTTATAATAGTTAGCAAGTCTTATAAATATGTCTCTTACCTTTCATTGGATGAAAGTATGTGCCTGTCTGTGTTTGTCAAGGTCAGCCATGGGAACACAGAAAACTTCAGGCATTTCACAGATTCATGCACTACACAAGACAACACATGTGTCACATACATTAACAATATCATGTTGATCAAATGTACTTTCAAGCCAGTGGCACCTGCAATCTTCTGAGGTGGCACATCTGCGTTGCTTGCATCACTTTTGTGGAAATAACCCCTTTGCAGCAAATTGTCATCCTGTGACCCAACTGTTAGGGCTGCAGCAGAGACACAACAGTTATGTTAACATTTCCGGTATTTTAGAAATTTGCTTCGAGCCTGTCACCAAAGGAAAGGACACATTCTAAACACAGACAAATGTCTGGCTTAACTTGTAACACCTGTTGGCATTGTACTATGTGGTCCATGTGAGAGGACTGTATGACTGGGGAGTAGCTCAGGTAGCTGGAACAGCTGGTCGAGGATTCCATCGATGACAGCTCGCAGTCTGGGCTCAACGTTTGGAGTAAGCTGAGTGAGAAAGTCCACTGCGCCAACGTCTCTCAGCATCTGGGCTGCACTAGGATGCTTTGAAGACAAAACAAATGCTAAATGCAAATATAATTTTTAGAATAAGTGAGTAGGTAGAAATGTAAGAGGAATTTAAATCCGTGAATAAAAATGTCATTTTCCCACTGTTATCTGCAAACTGTATATCTACCTTAGATAAAGTTAAAACCAGTCCCAGGACCTCATCCTTCATTGGCACTTCTGGAAAATTGAACCACTCCAGCAGATACACAAACAACATCTTCTCTTGAACAATGTCATCGACGGAAATCAGAGAATGGTCCAGTTTACATAAGATGCTCTTCAACGCCCGTACTCTTATCTCCGCCAAAGAGTGACCTAAGGTTGGTGGAAAATAAGATATTAAACTGCGAACAGACACTACAGTATAGTTAACAGTCTTTGTTTTAACTGGCACACTTATCTCTGACTTAGCTAAAGCTAGCCCTTTACCACATGTATCTGGTCAGCTATTCCGAGCAAAACAATAATAAGTACAGTTATTTGGAGTGTACTTCTATTGTGAACTGCTATTGTTAGCTAGCATGCAAGGAGCTAATATGTTTTGTTAACTTGAAGTCAGCTTTCTTCTTTTCGCAGTATTTGCTCAGCTAGTAGCTCAACCCACCTATTTTCCTGATAAGTGAAGATATCTCCATGTCCTCTGTAGTCTTATATTACGTTTCCTTGTGTAAAAGTCTAGTATCAAAAGCTTTGACCGGTGACAGAGTTTGTAAAGAGTGGTTGTCAGCCACTAACAACGTCAACAACGTCTGCCCGGGTTTGTTTTCAACAACCGCGCCAGCGTCACTTCACTTCCTGTGGAGGTTAGGACCAGGGTGCATTCAAGAGCAGCGACTGTGTAGGACAACTCAGACACAATGGCGTATTTACAAAGGTCACCTAATGAATGAAAGTTTATTTATTATTATAGGCCATTTATTTGTAACTTTTAGATGTATAAAGTCGGAGCAAACCTACACCTATCATAACTTAAATATGCAATAATACACATAACACATAACATTATTATGTGTCTTGAACATATGTTAAACAACAGACCTGTAAAAAGTACCACAGACTCATAGGCCTACATGAGGAACAGTACAGGTACTCCATCAAATAAATGCTTGAGTAGAGGTCTTCTTTAAGCTCCATACTCAAGTAGAAATATAAAGTATTCATTTTTTTGTATTTATTTTTTTTATTTATTTTGCACTTAAGTATTGAAAGTAGTCTACAGTCTTTAAAATGTCCTCAAGTATGCAAAGTATGCAACAAGTAACAGTGCTGCTAAATCTCTTCATTTAATAAAGAAAACACTCAAAACTCCTGTCCTTATATTTCAGTGCTTCTGTCTGCAGCAAACAGAGAGTTAGGGTGGGAGCAAGGACACAGCTCATGTTGTCTGATAAAGTCTGATATTTCTAAACTTATTTCATACTGTCCTCTTGTTTCTCTAGTTTGCATTTATTCTAAAGCTTATATAATCATGCTGAAGCAATTTTTCTTTTCAGTATCATTAGTCCTGTAAAGCATATTTTAAAATCATTAAAAGCCTCTGATATATTGAGCAAAGTTTTGACAGCAGCCCCATTACCCAGTTATTAAATTAATCATTTTCAAATATTGATGTTCTTAAAAAATCCAAGTAGATGTGCTCCTCCTTTTACCAAGTTTTGTACTCTGTGTGTAAATTAATCCAGCTGCTTAGGATTTCACACTTGAGACATGACACGGAT
>JAVQJX010005732.1:0-11378 GCA_036025115.1 Ambassis agassizii | reverse complement strand
ATGATGCAAAAGTGAACACATAAATATACATAAATTAAAAAGTGAATGTTAAATGTTCTGTTCTGGTGGACTTATTGTTGGTTTAGATGATGGATACATATATGAGAGAAGAATGTGCTGCCAGGCACACACATCCCCTCAGACATCTTAGAGGATGAAGAGGTCAGAGAGTGACTGTGCACAGAGCAGTTTGGGGAAATCGAAGTTACATAATATCTGACGGCTAGTCTGCTTCCAACTACAGCTCTCTGGCTCTACCTGGTGGTGCTTTGAGAGAACTGCAGGTACATCATTTAAAGTATCATAGTGATAAATAAGTGTAAATAGAGGAAACAAGGATGAACCTTTTTAACGAAAAGTATACAATTAATCTTGTCTTGAGCGTCTGCGTGACAGAAAAACACAGTTTATTTTATACAGAAATAGATGGATGAGCAATAAAAGGTTAATGAATTAGGAGCATTGATATAGCCTATATATTTTTTGGAAATATAGCTCTGTATTTTAATTATATGGGGTTACCCTTGCTGGAAGGTTTAAAGCATAAAAATTAAAACCATATTCTTGTTTGTGTTAATGTGGATAAAGCCAGCCTACTTCCAGCTGACATGCTAAGCAGCCTGTGAAGTCATATATTCATGAAATTGAATTCGACATCTTGGTATTTCCCAAAATGTCAGCTCCAAAAGTCATAATCATTGAGAGTGATCTGAATTGAATATGGTAATGTTCTTATTTTATTAGGTGGGCCTATATGTTATTAGAGCATTCGTATGGAAGTCTAAATATAGCTTCAAAAATGATATTCTGATACTGTGTTTGCATGTCAGACTTTGTGTAAAAGCACACATGTACAACACAGTTATGAAAGCCAGGAGGTGTCCGATTGGTTCTTGCTGCTGCTGTGTCAGTCTCTCTGCCCTTAGCTCATGCTTCAGAAGACACAGAGCACTGACAGACTGTTTGCAAGCTCTCACCATTAAGATGTGTCATATATGAAGATGTATCTGCTACTGTGCGCTCAGTATATAATCACTCCTTACATGCTGAGAATATCAATATAAATGTCATATAATATTTTGGTTTCTCTTTGCTCCCTGCTAATCCCCTTAAATTAAAAACAAATGGAAGCCCTCTATGTTTTCCCACAATGTTGGATGCAAACAGTACAAATAATATTTCCAGACATGGCGGTGAGCATTAAGACCAAACCATCTGTCAATAAGACATTGTTCAACAAGTGACAGAAGAGTCTTTCTCCTGGTAACCCTTCAAACTAACTGGACTTGTTCAGTCTGTCAGTCACATTAACAGTGAACATGCCTCAGTTGCAGGCCATTGCAGGCAAAAATGGCAAAAAAAAGTATAGTGTATATACATATAAAGAACAGGGCCAGACGTGTTGGGATTTTTTAGCCAATTTCGGGACCTCCATTAAGTTGATTTATGATAGCAAAGTGTGAAAAAATAACTTATACAACAAAGTATGTCCAGAAAAGTTGACAAAATGATCCAAAACTGTGCAACTACATTAGCATTTGTGTGCTAATATGTTGCACCAGGTTCTCAAACAAACACAGTGAATGATAGGAATACCTAATATTTATGTGCGAGTGAATCCACAATAAGGAGGTAGCTGAATGCTAATATAGCTAGCTGCTCTCATGACATGCATATTTAGCTTTGATCAAATGTATTTTTTTTTTCATTTTAAAGTGCCTGCTTTAATGATTTGTTGCATATTTTTGTCACATAATTTAAACCTTGGGCATCAGTGTGTTCATATGACTATTTTTTTTTTATTAAAATGAGCATTAGATGTTGTTCTAATTAATATATTTCTTTGCTGCTACATGGAATATACTATCACTATGTCAACAAAGCGCAGCAATGTGTTGGAACATCAGGTTTAACAGGATAAAATCACACCCCACCGTACTGACAGCAAACACAACTTCTGGGTTAAAGTGCAAGGCTGATACTGCCATCAGTAGATAGATAACAATGCTGCAACCTTAATATATGTACACACACAATATCAAAGTAGTAACCCTGGAAATAAAAAATAAAAATATAATAAAACCTCGAGCCCGCTGCCAAAACTTGCTCTACGTGATGTGATGCCAGCCACTTGGCAGCCGCCGGCTCAAACCTGCTCATCACTGCTCGATACCTCTCAGCAGCTCAGTTATCCTTTTATTTTGTAAATCCTACCTGGCATGTGTCAAAATGGCTGCGAGTCAAAAAGGAGAAATCCTTTAAGTATACAAGATGTTGACCCCAAAACACACTGCCTCGGAACAAGTCAAATATATTTATAGATCCAATTTTTTCTGTTGTTTTTGTGTGTACCTTTCTGATCTTGAATTATTTTCGATGTTTTTTTGTGTGGTCAGAGAGATAATTATACTAAAGGTTAAGTCTCCTTCTTTATTTTAGTACAGGTAAAAGTATAATTCATTCCTGTGTGGACAAACATACACAACAGACTCAGAGCTGACCATCAGGCTGTTGAATAAGGAAAACGAGTCCACAGGAGGATGAGGCAAGCAAATACATGAATACTAAGTAGAGTCCTGTACAGCCTTCATGACAAGGTGTAATGTGCACAGTGGTCAAGGTGGAGAACCAGTAACAATACTCTGGAAAAAAGAACAGAAAAAAGAAGGATAAGAAGAAGAGAAAAGATACTTCATTAAGTCTAGATGTACCATAAAGAGGTACTAATGATTAAAAGCAGGATGCTTTGATACCAGAGTGATGCTGCTTCTGGTGGACCAGACTGAAGAGAAGTACAGTCCAAAATATAATAAAAAGTATTAGTATTAAGCCAAAACAACATCAGAAAAACAACAAGAAATACGTAGCAAAAAGGAAGCCAAAAACATGTTCATATTGCGTCTCATTATATGTAATGAACTGATCATCAGCAGGTGTACAGATGGTGAGAACAAAGAACAACACCTGATGAACGATGTCCTATGGACACATGAGACCAAAGTGGATGAAGTTTGCTCTTAATGCTAATGTACTCTAAACAGCTATAAAGTATCATAGTATAGGAATGGAAGTCAAAGTCCAGACATCAACCCAACTGAAATGATGTGGTGGGACCTACAGACCCAGAGGTATTTTTCTGGTCACAACATCTTGAAACAAAGTCATAATAAGTGGACTGACGAGCACAAAGGAATAGGGAGGATAAGGGAACAGACTGCAAAATTCATTCTGTGCAAATGCATGGATTCCAGCCGTTACTGAAAATATCTACACCAAATCCAGTTCACAACTAATGCAAGTATTGTTATTATGATGGCAGAGACCAGAAAAATACCTCTGGGAACTGTCTGTATAAACAGTCTTTTAAATAAACTATCTGTGTACTTTCAAAGTTGTCAGTGCTTCATTTTAAATGTCAGCACCTTCAGAATTCTACCTATGAAGTGTGGAGCTACTTTGAGCCTTGTTAATGTAAAAATAGACTTCTGTGCATAGAATTGTTATGTCCCTAGCACTAGCATTGATAGCCTGTTGGGAGCATTGGCTAAAAGTGCTGTATTTCAGAATGCTGGGGTTGAACAGAGGTGAACTATTCCACACGAGTACACACACATTATCATGTCTTAATACACCACAAGTCCATTTCACACCGGACTTCTCCTTTAAGAGAGCTATACATAATATCCAAAAACCTCTATTATCAGATTATTTTGACAACAAACAGAGAATTAAAAGAGAAAGCACTATCATTTGAATTATGAAAGACAATTTAAGATTCTTCTGTTCAGAAAGAGATTCAGGAGTGTGCAGCATTACAGGGACACCTGAAAGAACTGCACCATTGGAACCTGTATTACTGGGAAATTCAATAAATTGAAGGAGAAAGAGGTTAACAGAGGACAGAGGCAGCCTAGCTGTTAGAGGGGCAGGAGATGAGCCTCTAAAAGAGAAGCTGCTGCAGAGCGTCTAGCTGACAGACGAAAAAGAGAAGAACTGACCAGGGAGCAGATTGGCTGGGTAATGAGGAAGCAGCACAAACCACCAGCTGGGAATAAGAAGAGGAGCTGACCCACTGGATGACTCTGAGGGCGACCGGCTGGCCGGCACAGCATCTGAAGTCCCACACAGATGGAAAAAGTGCAGCGGGAAGCAGAGGGAGGAGGCGGGAGGTCTGAAGCCTGTAAGATGACAAGCTGAGAGTCAACAAATGATGCCTGATGAAGGATGCGTTTCCTCCTAGTCATTGTGTTTATCACACTAAACCTCCCCAGTTCATCCTCACTGAATCATGAAATATGATGTTAGTGCTTAACACGTGTTAAAAGCAGTTCAGCGGTTTAATGCTGTGACTATTAAATATTTATCATGTTTCAATAAATATTTTAAACAGTTATTAAAAAATAGCCATGATAATGAGTTTTGTGTTGCTTAAAACAAAAGGAGGGACAATCAGATACACAAAGACAATTTACATCATTTTTGTTTCTCCTTAAAATTGAAAGTGTTGTCCCTATTAATACACACTATACTCAGGCACTATAGGCACTATGAATATACAGACGTGTTCTAAATACTGATGAAACACGTATGTTTCCTGGTCAAAGAGGGGAATAAATCAATATTCATTTACTGGTAGCACTGTGTTTTGAACAAAGAGTAATTATCCCTACATTCTGACTACTGACATCTTTATTTACTTTTAATTTCCTTAAAGAAGGAGTTCTGCAAGTCAGTCTGAGTGAGATATGTTTGTGGTAGGGAAGTGACAGAATTTTTTTTTTTTTTTTAATTTTTATATACTGTATTTATTCATTAACGTCACTCCCATGCACATGCAGTGGAGAGGAGTGGCGGCTGAGCTACCAGGCTGCCGGCACCGAGCAGGTGGTGGTTCAGTGCCTTACTCAAGGGCATCTCGGCAGTAACACAGAGATGAACTTGCACCTCTCCAGCTACCAGTCCACCTCCACAAAAGGCTGGACTTGCGCCGGCGGCCCTCCAGTTGTCAATCCTGAGCTACTGCCCCCCATATACACACATTCCCTTTATAGTGTGAATTTGGTAAATGTACATTCTGATCTTTTCTACTTATGTAGACCCCTTCGGATTCACATGTTCATGCACAGCTGTTAGAACTTTCTGTATCTTGGCCAAGGACACACAGACACACAACCAGGGTCTGGGCTTGAACCGCCAACCTCACAATCAGTGTCCTGAACTTCAATTTATACAGTCCTCAAAGCTTGTTGCAAAGAAGTTTGTTGCAGTTTTGCCGTCTAACATGCACAGGACATAATCCTTTCCTAACCCTAAGTACATGAATAATAAAAGTGAAGGGACATTCCTTTAAAGAAAAGCTAGCCACCCACAACATTTTGGCATTCACATGTGAGGATGGTGTTGGCAGGAAATTCCTCTTCAGGGGTTGTTTTTAAAGGAGGAAACTCACAGGTGTAAAGAAGATCGCACTAAGTTAGTGCACATTTCAGTTTGTATCAAAAAAAAAGTATTGTGGTTCAACAGTTAACTGACCCTCCAAGGGTAAAAGAACACACTAACTGATGTATCCAGTCTGTTTTCATATCACTTGTCAGTTGAGAACAAAGGTATCATCTTGACAGTCCTCCCACTTTTGTCTACCCACCCACATCAAAGTCCCATCCTCTTCTGCTTGGCATTTTTTCACAAGGAAAATCAAAGCAAAGCAGAATTTAACCTTAGAAAGGGCAAAAAGAAAAAAATCATATGAGTAAAGAAGCCTGAGGATCAGAGACAGGATTTGACAAAATTATAAGAAATGTGTGTATGAATGACTGATAGAATATGACCAGCTAAATGTAACCTTGTTAGTTTAGGTTTAGCTACCTTAAATGACATTTTTATCTCGTTTATACTGCTAACAGGTGACCTTCATGCTGCATGCTTGATAATTGCTGTCAATTGCTGCTACCCAGAATAAACAAACAAAAAAAAGGTCAAATTTAACTTCAGAAGCCCTAAGTGCCACTTCTGACCCCTGCATAGAGACACCTAGTGGATGAATATTGAACTGACATGAGCCAGAGTGGCAGTGACAAGATAGTTGACAACATGCTGTTTTGTTGAGTTGGAAACCTTACCCAAACAAAATTGGCTTCTCAGCAAACCAGCAGTTGGTAAAATTGTGTATTTATTTTGTTTAGTATTAGCTTGCTGAATGCCTAGAAGTAAGTTTTATATTCTTTTTGGATAAATTAGTGAGTCAACGTCAAAAAACGTTGGACCAAAAATGATCCACCAGGTGTATGGCTTAAAAATTGTTGGAAATTGTCAACAATTTAAATAAAATGTGTTATAAATAAAGTTTCAGTTACAGTATTAACATCATTTAACAGCCATTGAACGTAAAAGCTGCTGCTCCTGATCGAGTTGGCACACATCAAGGAGAGGGCATGTCTACTAGCAAACGCCTCTGTTGTTTTCTGTGTTGACAGAGTTGCTACAGAGCTAGTGCGGCGAAATAGCGCAGAGTAAAACATGCGATCTGTTAAGAAGATTGGTTGCTGCTGAATGTTGTGGCGCCACTAATCGGTAAGTCGGTACAGCTGATAATGACATTGTGAACTGTGATTGCAATTGTGAATGCTAAATGTGCACCATCAAAGACACAAGACTGTTAAAGCAGTTCTGCACTGAAAGCGGCAGCATCTCATCTCACTGTTCGTCATGTAAAGACTGGATCTGCCAGGATGAGTTGTGTATCACACCCTTCCTGCTCTTGGCTATGAACACCTTACTGTCAGGTAAATTACTGGACAAGTTGCAAAGATGAACAGCAGCAGTGACAGCAGCGCCGAGATCCCAAAGTGGCATTTGGCATGTACCACTCCCATTAGTGGTACATATCGCTTCCAGAGTGGTGTGTACCAATCTATCGTTGCTATTTTAGTGGTATGTGCCGCTCTGGCACACATGCCTCAGTTTCTAAGCGGCATGGCGCTGCTTTGGGGGATTTTTTGTTTTCATTTCATTGACATTTTAGACTTTATCATTTGGACAGTCTACTGCTGCTTAAATATGGACCTTCAAGTTGTATCAACCCTTATGTATTGCACGTAACACAAATACAGGCGCGTACTACCCAGCTAGTGTGCCACAGAGTGGCACATACCACTAAAACAGCGAGGGATGACAGTTCTGCATCGGTCACCACGTCACCACGTCAGTCAGCAATCTACATTCCAATACTACACTGTACATTTGTCATAAAGATATAATGGCTAAACAGTTATTGTAACACTAATGTGTACAACCCTTTCTCTGTAAGATCCAAGATGACACAAGTAAGCCATCAGCAGTGGGGAGAAATGTCTGACCAGGGGACTGTGGACCTGTGGGTGATCCAGTCCTCCCAGGTCCAGGTAGAGATCCTCACTCTTGGTGCCTTGGTGCAGCAGAGGGAAGGACGGACTGATGGGGGATGTAGTCCTGGGCTATGATAACCTGGATGGCAGGTGGGAAACAAAAATATCTGATCATCTGTTTCCAGGTGGGAAACGACAAATCTTTTCATTTATACATAGTAAAACAGAAGGCAATATTGAAATTGTTATATTGTTGATTTAATCTTTCAAACAATTCTTTGTGTAGCATGTTTGATCTTTAGGCTTCCTGAGGACAAGAGATCATTATCCAGTAGCATCTGTTCCCCATGGTCTTTATAGACTACTTGATTATATGATCTTTGTTTTGGGTACAGTGGGAGATGCTTTCAGACAATATTGAAGGTCAATTAGAATAATGTGTATTTGTGTTGTCAGGGTATTTGTCAGAGAAACAGTATCTGGTTGCTGCGGTGGGCCGTGTGGCCAACAGAATTGCAAGGGGACGCTTTTTTGTGGAGGGAAAAGAGTACGAGCTGGATATCAAGAATGGACCAATGCACTGCATGGAGGCCTAGGGGGCTTCAATAAGGTGAGGGAGAGTGGTTTTGTTCTTTTGAATGAATCTTTAGAACACACTGAGCAGTAATGAAAAATGACCACTTGTATTATGAGGCATGGTAAGTAAAATATATGTACACGTTTGTGCCTGTCCTACTCTCAATGTACAGTACAGTGTATTGTACTGGTTTTATTGCACTCCCTTTTTTCCTTCATCTCCTCAGACCTTTACTTTCTGTTGATTATTTGAGTGAAAAGTTGTGCTCTGTGTGGACTCCAACAGATACCATACTTATAGATCAGGCATGGGCAATCTAATCCACAAAGAGCCGGAGTGGCTGCAGGTTTTGGTTCCAACCAAGCAGCAGCATACCAGCAGATGTGACTAATTCAATCAACTGGTCTCCGTCTTCAGAAAGCTGATCAAACTAGTGCTCTTGGCTGGTTGGAACAAAAACCTGCAGCCACACCGGCTCTTTGTGGATTAGATTGTCCATGGTTATTATAGAATGTGAGCATGCTCAGTAGTCCAACCCAAATCCCAAAGTCCTTGTGCAGGCTATACACTATCAAGCTAAGGAGTGTTTTTTCAGTAGGGGTGGGAATTGATAAGTTTTTTATCAATATCAATGCAATTGTTGATTCTGCCTATCAATCCAATTCCTTATCAATTCTCTTATCGATTCCTGTGTTCATTGAATGGCAAAAAATGTGTTCTACACAGTCTTCTGCATGTTTTTATTTTTTTCCCCAAATAATGTCTGCACAACCCTGTCCGAGTGGTTGAAGAGTGACGCAAATGAACAGTGACGCAAAATCTCAGGAAAACCACCAGAGAACATTGTGCAGGGAAGTGATATAATCGTTAAGAAGATTTGATAACATTGGAGGCATACAGATGGAATCGGTCAGTTGGAACTGGTTCTGAGTTGGAACCAGTTCTCGATTCCCCCCCCCCCCCCCCCATTTTTCAGTCTACTGTGAGCTGTCAGAGTGATTTGGGAAATACAGTTTGGAGGCTCCATAGTGTTGCTTTAAACTTGATAATATTAATCAAGACTCCTCTTGAAAGAAGTTTAAATAAAAATGTAATTTGGCTTAATAACTGTGTGTGTCTGATTGTCTCCAGGCTATCTGGCTTGCTACAGCAGTGTGTGCAGCTTGCTCACACCAGTCCAGATAGGGACCAGGGTATCCTGGAGAGGTTCAGCTTTCTGTCTGCTATACCCTACACTGTAACAGCTCTCTGTACCAAACATTTTCTCTTTAGTAGCTGAGGTTTGAGCTGGTATGTCAGTGATAAGTCACTCTTTAACAGCAGCTCTAAAAGCAAACAAGAATCACAGACTGAAATCAGCTGGGATGTGTCGTGATAGATTGTAGTAACAGTATCTATGACAAAATCAGGAGCTTCTCATTTGCTGTCATGTGCCATGCTCGGTCAACCAAAACAACCCCGATCAACCTCACCAACTACTCTTACTTGGCTGGCCAGATAAGAGCACATGATCAGTCCCGTACCCTGCTTTACTCTGAAGTCTTACAGGTGTTTGTGTCCAGAGTGCAGCAGATATCTACGACCATCAAGTGTCCGTCAATGAACAGTTCTACCTGCCTGTGGATGACATATCAATACCCACAGGTGAGACATTTACATGATACAATCCAGTGGTTTTGGTTGACGGGGCATGGTATTCAGATGTTAGTGTTTTCCCTCCTAAACAAATCAAATCAAATCAAATCACAGCAGTAAACCATTTATTTATACGCTGAGACCAATTCATATAGAAGGCACTGGATTAGACTGCCCATGTCACTCTTTCACTCATTCAGGGTGACAATGGGAGTGCATTACGTGGTGAATCAATATGATACACTTTATAACTTAGGTTATATACTTATGTTCCCATAAATAACAAAATATTTTATTTATTTATTTATTTATTTATTTATTGCGTGTGTCAATCACCACTCATTTAGAGTGATGATGGAGTCTGCCTCACAGCCAGCACTGGACATTAGACTAGTAGTCATTGACTACTCATCCAGGGCCCCAGGTGGTGCTTCTGGTAGGTACTGGTTGCAGTAGAAGGTTTACTGTTGGTGCCGTCGTGCACTGGATGGTAATGTAGGTGTCTTTTGACTTGATGTATGGTAGGACGGAGCCTCTGGTTGTGGCTGATTGTAGCGGACAGCTTACTGGTGGTAAAGTGTTCTGAGTGGTGATACAAGTGTTTTTTGGGTTGATTTCTGGTAGGACGGAGCTGCTGGTTGTAGTTGATTGTAGTGGACAGCTTACTGGTGGTAAAGGGTCCTGGGTGGTGACGTAGGTCGTGAAAGGTCCTTTGATGTGTGGTAGTTGGCAGCCCCCCCACTGCAAACAGCTCTTGACCTGGTTCTGTTCTTGACAACTACAAACCAAACCAGTAGCCTCAATACTATATCTGTGCGATGGCTCATTTGTTATTGCAAATCCATAAGAGGAACTATGTAAAAAGGCCCTGTGTGTTGCGTTCACTGGTCTTCCTACGTTTTTCTTTTCTTTTTCCAGGTCCTCATCCTCTGTTCCTATGTGGGCCCTTAACCTCTCATTCTTCTCACTTCTCTCTCTGTCTTCTCTGGCACTCTGAAGGAGTTGTTTGGACACAATATCAGTTTTGTTCTGTCGTACCCTGAAGCGGGAAGCTTGGGTCTTCTCAAAGATGTCCCTCTTTGACGCCATGTCAAAGAGAATATTGCCGTAGGCTCTTTCTTCCACCTTCTCTCTGGGATAATTCTCTTCAGCCTGATTCAATACATTTTGGTTGTGTTGCAAAACGTCTTTCTCCTTTTTCTCTTTTTCTTTTTTTGCACCATCTTGGATCTGTCTTTGCCTCTCTTCTCTTTCCTGTTTTTTAATCTGCATTCTTATTTCTTGCTGTTCTGCTAGCTGGCACAGATCTTCAAGATACTGTATTTTCTTTTTCAATGTATACATCATGTTGTAAATGAGTAAAAACAGACAGAAGTGGAACTCTGTAACGCAGATGACCTCAGCTGTAACTATGAGCCAAAGGTTTTAAACAGAGGCTATATTTGTTAAATTGGGTGTGATGTCACCTCATTCAATTTGAAGTGGGACATTAATGTGACCTCACCCAATGAGCATGAGGCTCCGCCCCTCCCGCTTTTAAATCCAAAGGCAATAACTGCCCTTAACTCCTGTAGGACTTCAAATGCGAAACACTCTGGACACTAAGGACATATGTGCAATACATTCTGTCGTGTGACATGTACAACACATCATGATACATGTAATGATACTCTGAATGTGCAGTATATTTTTCTGACTTGAATATGTTTGAGTGCAATATATATATTTTTAACTTGAACACTATATACATGTATGGTATACAGGTATATACACCATATTTATATCTGAAAATAACTCAACGAGTGTGCACATCTGTTTATTTT
>JAVQJX010005721.1:0-11914 GCA_036025115.1 Ambassis agassizii | reverse complement strand
AAAGTACATGTGATTGGCTGTAAAAACCTCCCGAAGAGTCTTGTGAAGGAGGGTGACCTAAGAGGGTGCAAACTGATCCCAACTTATATATGCAGCCACCTGGAACAGAGATCCTCACTTGCCAAATACATGCCACGTTTAGCCCGGGCATGCCTTGCTGCTGAGTGTGTGTGTGTGTGTGTGTGTTACTGTGCAGCTCGTTTGGTCCTGTGCTGTTGTGCAGCATGTGGCCTGCAGATTAACGCTTTAAATGAGACTCTCTCCTGTTCTGAATGCCCCCTCTGTTTGCTTACAAGGTCCGGGTGAGACAGAGTGGAAGGATTTGAGACGGGTTTTTGTATCTCCTCCTGTTCAGAGGGGGGCATCCTATTATGACTGAAAGCTAAAGGGAGGGCATGGTCACAAAGGGTTAAAACCTGAGAGTGTTTTTTTTGGCATAACATGCAGAATTGGCTTCTTTCTTTTTTCTTTTTTTTTCTTTTTTTTAAAGACATGTGGAAAACGGCTCCAAACAGATTTTAGTGTAAGACAGGTGCCAGCTCTGCCATCTGCTTTCAGTTTTACCTCCATTTCTGTCTGCTCTCAGCCGATCCCCTCCTCTCTCTCTCTCTCTCTCTCTCTCTGCAGGCTCGATTCATCCATCTCTCTTTTTCTTCTTTCCACCAATCAGATCCGTTTGACACCTGTCCCATCATGTGCTGGCACTCACACCCTTTAGGTACCTGAAAGAAATGAAAAGTGAGGAAATGAAATGAGGACATTAAGCTCTGTCTTCATATCAATATACATATGAATCATGTGATTTTAAACAGCTGGAATTAAAGCTTGCTGATTGACTCCCTATTGTATAAATTCAGCTGATCATAAATAAAATGAGAGAAATGAAAATGGTTTAATTATCAGGTTAGAATTAGTTCAATTAAATTGATTAAATTGAATGCAAAACTCTTTTCTGTCAGGAGTCCCAAAGGACACCATTTAATGGACAATTTTCTTATATCCAATATCCTTTAATTCTATTTTTAATATTTTTATTTGTTTGCTGTGCATTATAAATAAATGTATCTGTACACAACATGTTCCATCCGACAGATTAAATGTATAAATTAGCTCCACTAATCTTAAACGTAAGCATCAGTTCAGGCAGGTCATGAAGCCAACAACCCAGAAGTCATATTTGGTGCCTCATTTAAACTCTTTTTTTTCCCTGCCTGTACTTCAGCACCTCCTCAGAAGAAGAGCTGTATTTGAATCTCCTTTGGGGTACTTTGTGACAATCAAGGTAACACCTAGTTGGAATTCATTATAAAATAAAGTAGCTATAAAAGCCCCTTAAAGGCTCCGCCCACAAATGACCATCAAACTCTGCTAATGTAGAGGTTCTTCCCGCAGGATGCAGGATGAGTCATCAACATGTTCTTATAGTTTTCCAGGAACCAAGTCTATTAAACCATTAAGGAGACCTACATGTTGTAGGTCTTTATCGCTGCCGGGCCAGAGGCTGATGTGTAGGTGTACAAAAAAACATCCCATATAAAACAGTGAATTTGATTTTATGGGACACGTTGCTGCATTACATCATCTGTGCACTACATAAAGATCCTGATCCTCATCCATTCACCATATTTTAAAGTGTCTATTAGACCGAGGAGAGATGGAAGCAGCCAGATGTGGAAACCTCGGAGACCTCAAAATTATGTTCCATGATACAAAACTGCTCCTGCATGAACTAAGCATGAGCAGGATGGTCACAAGAAACTACTTTATAGTCAAGTGAGTGGGAGAGCTTAATTTTAGCTGCACTTTTTTTTTGGAAAAGATGTCATTTTTATGAAAAATATCAACTTTATAAGCCAAATAGATGACTTATGAAAATACATAAAAGTGAAAACACATTGTTGGCTCCTCTCTCTGCTGCTTCCCCATGAGAGAAGAGGCCAAGCCTCATTTAAAGTGCGGCGCCTGAGCCGTGTCGCTCGGTTCAGAAATGCGGGGCTTTAACCTGGTGGTTTTCTTGCTGGAAAGAGGCCGCTGCTAATGAGCCCATTAGGACAAAGGTGAGTTCTAAATGAACGGAAAGAAAAGTAAACAAGCCAGGTGACAAATTGCAAGTAGCCCAGACAGGGGGGGGGGGGATTCTGTCCACAAACTTTGCTCAGAAGAAAAATGGCGACTGTTGTAAAGAGGGGTTTGTGCGACTCTTACAGCGTGCAGGTGCTCCTTTCAAAGGCAGCCCTCTCTGTCGGGCACTTTTTGGCCCATGCTGAATGTTGGGCTCCCTGGGTGTTTGTTTGGGTTCTGCTTTGTATGTGCCTGCTTGATACCGATTTTTCTTTTCCTCTGTTATTTAAGTGCACTTTTTTCCTTTTCTTGTAGGGTTTTCCAGAACTTTTAGCTTTGTGCTGGTCAGTTTTTTTTTCCAACTTGTGGAAAGAAAACAAACAAACAAAAAAACACAAATCTCTACATATATTTTTGCTGATGTTAACTTCAGACTTCCATTAAAAATGTTTGTTTTTGTTTCACACTGCATTCATATCCTGTCCTGTGATTTTGGCCCACAGTCTTCAACAGTGTGTGTGTGTGTGTGTGAATTCATCAGTGTGTCAGATGGAGCCTGTTGTGCCAGGCAGCCGGGCAGCAGCGGTGCCACTCTGTGTGGTCAGGGCACAGTGTGTCCTCTCAGCTGCTGTTTCGAATTCACAACTAACTTGACAGCAGCATCCTCGCTCATTCACCGCAGCAGATGGTGGCGAGCTCGCCGTTTACGTGCACGAGCGTTTGCCCATTTTCTTTTGGGAAAAAAAAAAGGCAGCTGTGTGAGTCGCTGTTGTCTCCAGCTTCATGTGCAAAGCAACAAAGACAATTGAAAATAAAACTCAAAAAAAAAAAGAAAAAAGGATGCGCCGCCCAGTCAGGGCTAAAAAAAAAAAAAAAAAAAAAATATCATATCATATCATCCAGAGAGGCTGCAGCTAGTTTCATCTGAGAATAATCCTTGAGATTATATCCATGCATCGTGGACAATAAGCATATTGTTGTGATCTTGTTGCTGTAATCCAGCTCAGCACCATATGCAATAGACAGCGACGCTCTCTAGAGAGCTGTGGCAGTGAATAATAGAGACTGTCCGGCACAAAAAAAATCCATCTGCCAACGCCTCTGTGTGTGTGTCGGAAAATATCTCAACTAGAATCATATATTGCTATTATTGATGAACAAATTGTCCTACAAAAAAAACATGTATGACCATCCCAAAACTTCAAAATTTGGTCATAACCTCAAGTGCACAGAGAGGAGGTAGATTAAAAATGAGGATGGGGTGAAGCCATCTGTTTTGCAGTAGAATCAGAGAGACAGAAGAAGAAATCTGGAGGAGCCGGAGCTCATAAAGAAGCGGCAGACTCAGGCCAAATTGTCAGGCAGTTAGTAGATGAGATGTCATGCTAGCCAGAAACGCTAGACAGGCGGGCGGCGTAGCCTGAGGAGGAATCCTACTATTTAATGTGCTTCAGCAACCCAGCTGATTCACCACTACACCATCCACTCTAATAGGTTTTGTTCTGGTGAATCACTCCAGGTTTCCTTAATGGAAAAGCCAAACATACTGCTCTAACATTGGGTGACAAGGGCACCTTGGGTTTGCAGATGTTCACGCAGATGACAGATGGCGCCGGCGCAGCTAAGGGAGCAACGGGAACGATGTCTGCGCCAGGCTGGTGCCACACGCGCCCCTCCCTCCCTCCTCCTCCTCCTCCTCTTCCTCCCTCCTAAATTCCCCCTCTGCACTAAACAGTGCCTCCTCCCAAAATTCAGTGTCTGTATCTGCATCAGGATGCCTGTCTGAAAGTGAATAATACGCAGCCAGGTGACTCATCATCCCGCGGTCAGGGTTCAAAGGTCGGCACAAGCACAGAGCCTGACACATGCAGGCTGAGTGTTTGGGGTTAAATCAGGACACAACTCTCACATGAGGAGATGAAGCCACTGTAGTGATGTCACATGTCACTGTTGCACAGCACCGGGGACAGTCCTGTCCACATGGGACCTCATTTCTAAAAACAAAAGTTAGCTTTTAGCCCATTTTAGCCATTTTCCCCCCCAAACTAATATATACCAACTACAACACAGCTGTCTGATGACATCACCCCCACAGACTGTATTTACAGATGGACGGTGTGGTTCTGCCTCCACCCATTATAAAAGATCAGGCCAAAAATCTCACTTATGGGTTGAAATGTTGGAGGCCATCTTGGAATTAGGACTTACTCTCTTGGACAGTTCAGAGTCTTTCATGATGTTTGAAGATGAAAATCATCAGGAGGTTATTGAAGGAAGTGCTAAGCTCATGTTTGTGTTTTAGAGTTAATTCCTGACGCATTCCAGCATTTAACAATACAATGATGCACAAAAAAGCTACATTATCACTATTATGACTATTTTGTTATGAATTTCTGCACATATGGAGGTACAATATGAGAATTGAGAAGTTTAAAAAAAATCTGAACTTCTTGCACTCTAGCAGGTCACATAACACTAGAACAAGCTAAACATTTTAGTGGATGATCTGAACAAAATACATAAAAACATTGCAGATCCCGGCAAACAAACACTTACAGCAGACATCACATCAGTATGTTTAAATCCTGTTTCTAATCATATTGGACTTCTACATTGTTAAAAACTAAAGGAAACAGTGGTAGTCTCATTAGATTGTGACACAGCTCCTGCTGTAGCCTGGCAGACGCTCAGTGCTTCGTTGAGGTCAGTGTTGTTGTTGTTAGGCTGGCTGAGTTCTGTTGAATCTGGAGCAGCTTTGTTTTGCCTGAAGCATCCTTTATTTCGCTGAACTGAAGTGGGATTTTTCTAAAAAAAAAGGTGGCTGTGGAAAACAAATCCGGCACGGCTCTACCAGGGGTCACCATCCTGGTAATTTGGCATCACATTCATTGGAGACATCATAAGAAATCACTGATGTTTTACAATAACGCCAACTGGAAGTGCAAACAGTTCTATAGCTCTGTTGACCAAGTGATAACAGGAGCACTTGGAGAAAGCTCAGTGATTAGATCACTTGGTGCCAATGTGCAGAACGAGACATTCGGTGGCTGCATTAGAATAATGTGGAACAATCTCTCACTTCAGACTCTGATGGAGATCTATCAGTAAGAAGAGGATTTAAACATCAGGCGGATTAGAGGCCCTGGAACCCCAGGAAGCAGCACAGAAGGCTGCGAACAGGTAGAGCTGATAATTACCTCCATTCATCTTCACTGGACCCCGGCACTGTTTTATGAAGGTGCTTCTGAGTGCAGGCCCATGTTTGATGAATCTCCCCTTAAATTAGCAGTCACCGGTGGATCGAGAGCCTCCATCACTCCGTATGCTCCCATTCATCATCTCATTAGGACCCTGGGCTGGACTGTGAAGGGCCCGAGGACTCCCAAAGAGAAAGGAGAAACTACCAGCTCCATCATTAAACTATGTTATTGTTGCTGTTTACAAATCTGTCAAAAATCGGGCACATTTTTTTAGAAACCACAATCTGTTCAACTCCCGAGGCCATTTGATCATTTGTAGAAAGGAAAAAAAAAATAATTAAAAAAATAAATAAATGTATCATGGGCTGAGAGTGGCACGATTGTTTACTACCGCGGGAATCTGGTGCCATTACAGCCCAGGAACACATGCCAAAAATCCCAATGTAAACACAGTGCGTGTGTGTTTATACAGGGATGTTCAGGTGTTTATAAAGATTTGTGATGGAAGATAATTTTGTTAAAATGTTACAGCCATTATGTGACAGCTTACCGTCCGTACTGCGCTCTTTGCTGCAAAGTGAGCAGAAATAAAAGCTCTCTGGTGACCCCCCCCTCTCCCTCAGCGTCACCCCCCCTCCTCTGCACAGGTAGATGAATCTTTCAGAGAGCCCCCCCCCCCCAACTTCTGATTTTTTATTTATTTATTTATGTTTCCCTCCTCACACTCTGTGGTACTGAACCCTACTACGGTCCAAACGCATCATTGACTGGATCTCCATGTGTTACATCCATTACTGTAAAGTGCTCCCCAATGAAAGACCCTCCTCTGCCCTCCAACACCGCCCTAAAAAACACCACCATCAGACCCCCCCCCCCCCTCCTCATAAGACTGCTTATGCATGCAGTTCTGAATTGGGCCTAATCCAAGTTTAACATTAGTGGGGGGCGGTTAGGGTGTTTAAAAAGCAGCGTGCGGGGAGCTGCACGAGTCATCACTCACAAAAAAAAAAATTACTTATTGCTTTGTAGTGCATTTTAACCACAGAAATATCATACAGATGTGCAGATTTCACATGTTTAAGAAGGTAGCTTAAGTTGTCTAAGGGTAATTTTTATCCCTGTTGCCAAGGACAACATTAGTTACCTTTGGATTATTAATTTCTGTGTGATGTTCCCGCAGAAAGCTGTAATTCATCACCAGCGCGGTGGGGACTCATCTTACCAAGAAGATTTTTTTCCTCCCTCTCTCTCTCTCTCACTCACGTTGCACACTACAGCCACAGTGTGCTGTCATTACCAGGAAATGGAGATATTTTAAGGCTCAGCTCTCTTTTATTTGGATTTTGTCCTTGTCTCTTGTTCTTGGGGGGGAAGATGCTGACGAATCGAATTCTCTGTGCCAAAATTCAGAGTAAAACCATGCCATTGTTTAAGGCCAACAAAAGAGTGGTTCATTTAACTCAATTTATTATGATTTCGTCTTTGTGTCAACAAATAGTAACACCGGCTTGGCAAATTGGTGTACAGGAGGAAGAAAAAAAAAAAAAGAAGACAAACCCAAACCTCAGCTGTTTTCTGAGCGTGTACAGTCATGTGAAGAAGCCAGTGGAAAACATCTGATCCCCTGTGCAGTGAAATACTGACACATATTCCTGACATTTTCAAGTCATGGTTGTAATTTAAAGAAATAAAACAAACAGATCATCAAAGCCAAGTTATAAAAAAAAAAAAAACTTAAAGAAAGAAGGTGTTGACTTTTCTGAAGATTCTGCCCATTTTTATATCGTCTCAGATTGTCTGTCTCTTGATTGAGCAGGTCAACGTCCGGAGAGCAGCCTGTTGTCTAGTTATGCTGAGGTGCATGCAAAAACACACACACTAATACATTCTAAAACACTATTTTATTAAATGATTACAGTCTTTCTGGTCTTGATGCTGTCAGTCAGTAGATGACTGACCTGCCTTTCATCCAGACTCCAATGTGAGCCTGTACTACTGGACAAAAGATGGATGGATGATCAATAAAACAACAGCATATTTTGTGTGCTCTGGACAGACATTTCAATGATACCAATGGTGGCTGTCCCAGGTGCCAGAGGGCGAGAGGAAGGGGACATCCTGGACAGGTGACCAGGACATAATGTCAAGCACAAATCAGTGCAAATTCAACAGAGAAAGGCTCCGTTTAGTGTTGTGCGGCATCACTCCACCAGCTTAGATCAATGATACACCATCAGTGTGACTTTTTTAGGAGAGGAATTTCAAGTGTGAAGCATGACTGTTTGGGGTTTGGGGACCAGGCAGTTTGGACTACGGACTATGGGACGCATCAAAGCTTGGAAATGCACAAAACAAAAAGCTCCAGTATCTTCCACCTGAAGGAAGAGATGTTAGAAAGGTCATTAATGCTGATGGACAACTCTGACAGACATAGATAAGAGAAAGGGGTAGGATTACATCTATTGATATTTTTATATAATGATATAAATGAATGAAAATCTTCATGAATCAAATAAACCCTTCAGTGAAAACAGTTCTACACAAAGCTCCTCCAAACACAGATGACAGCAAGAAACAGTCAAAGTATAATTCAGGTGAGCATGTTCTATATAACTTCCACTGAACACCCATCCCTCCCACTCTTGCTCCAACTCTTACTCAGAAATAGACCTGTCATCTCGCCACCATCCCCTTATCATCTAACTGCTAACAAGCCTATTTGCCTGTGACTGACGTTGATGTGATCCCTAAAGCCCCGGGCTTGGCACCAGATCGCTCCTAAGCCAAATTAAGCCTCTGTCATGCCCACCCCCACCTTCAGTCTATAGAGCTAACCCTGCCATGGGAACCCTAAATCTTTAATGACGACAGAGGGCTCTGCGCGCTCCCACGATACAAAAGCGATGACATCTGTCTCTGTAAGTGCTGCACTCCAGAGCAACCCCATTTGTTCCATCTCCACTTCTTGAAAAGAAATCAAATATAAAAGTTGAGGGAGGGTGGAGGCTGCTAAAAGAGGAAGGAGGATGTGGAGCTAAGGAGGTTAAAACAAAGATCCTTTCTTTCTAAAGGTTCATTCCTGTGCCAGTGGTCCATAAATGTTCAAAGAAGGTGTTAAAAAAAGAGCCTCAGCTCCCTTTCTTGCGCTGCTGCTTTGGCTACAGCCCACCTGCTCACAACTACTTCCAAGTCAACGGAGACCCCCCACCACTGAATTTAACTCCTGAAGAGTCAAAGTCTCCATGAACCATCTGACCTCCGTTACAGCAGCAACTTTGAATGATCATCAACTGTGAGTTAATAGTTTCATGGAACATTTTGTTTCTTTGTTTTTAGGAAATAAAATTGGCAGCGAAACTTTGGGGCTTCTTTCTTCTGCTGTGATGAATCAGGGACATAGTTCTTAACCGCAGTTTGATTTAAAACATTTAATTAGGCATACACATCTAGAAATTTTCTAATATATTTATTTATTTGCAACCCATAATATTATATGGATTTGAAATAGCAAAAGCATGCAATGTATTGCCTGATAGAAACAACAGAGAGAAAGATCTATAAAACATCAACTAATGGTGAAAAGCAATTCAATGGACTGGATGGGTTTTTTTTTCAAGAAATCGGCAATAGAGAGCGTCCCCACCTCTTTTTTTTCATTATTTTAAATCCTTTTGTCTTTATGTAATGACATCAACTGCAATACGTTCATTTGCTTTGTAAAATGGTGATCTATTAATACGTATTAATTATGAGACACGTTTAAACGGAGTTTGAATATGTCTTTTTGAACAGGCACTGTTGCGGACGCATTTGACTTTGCCCGGGGTCCTACTTGCAGCAGAAGAAAGATGGCGGCCTCCATGTTGTGCAGGAGGACGGCAGAGCTGTGTAGGACTTTAAATGGAATTTCATCATATAAAAATGTACTTTCATTGACCTCTCGGTGCGGGTTTCTGTTGCAGACAGCGTCCTACAACCCTAAACCTCTAAAGCTGTCCCTCGCAGAGCCATACATTCCCGACAAGGACAGCGAGAAGACGCCGGTGTGGCAGAAGACGGCTCGATATGACAAGAAACTGTTCGGTCGTTACGGCTCAGCGTCCGGTATCGAGCCCGCCTCACTGTGGCCAACGCATGAGCAGCTGGACAAAATGATCAAAGAAGAAAAAGAGTGGAATCCTCCATTAGAGGTGATGGTAAAGAACATAGAAGCCAGAGAAAAGGAGGAAACCGAGAAACGACTGGCAAAGTAAGCCATGCTCTTAAGCTAACATCGATGTACAGGTGGTTTAACAAACTGTTTACACGCGTCCCTGCAGTTCTGCTTTGTGTTTAACTGAAAGATGCACACGTTTTACAACAGCATTTCAAATGTTAGCACACACAGCGAAGTGCTTTGTGTGCCAAGTGGGGACAATTTGAGCATCTTGTCGCGATATTCGTTCAAGAAAGTTTAAAACAAATCCATGATGATTTGGACTAAACGACAAAAGCTAAGACACCGTGTTAACAAAAATGACTGCAACTTACTGCTTGTGCTGAACAAAACTTTGCAGGTACAGGTGAATTTGTCGCGCTCTCCTGACGTCACTCTCAGTGGTCGCAGCGTGCTGGTAGCATCATTTGTTAATTTTGTGACAGGTCCGCTCCACCTACTGTGATAAAGTGAGAAGTTTAAGTGTATAGAAAGTCTGTTATTTTTTTATGACTTAAGTAAGCATTTATTTTTTAAACATTTGTTATTGCTGATAGTTATATCGTGATATTGCTGCAGTGTCGTCACAGAATAAACTTAAATAAAATGAAGAACCTCACACTTGTTTTCGTTCCACATTTAGTGTATGATCTTAACCACAAATTATAATTATCGTTTAAACCCACAATTACTACAATGCGCGTCATTATCAGTCATCATGCTAACTGCTTCTTTTACCTTTGCAGAGAGAAACTCATTGCAGAAAACATGGCTAAAATGCCCAAGATGATTGCAGAGTGGCGCAAAGAAAAGCGTGAAACCAAACAGAAGCTAAAGGAGGAAAAGGCTCGACGTACACGGCTGCTAGCTGAGGCCAGAGAGCGTTTCGGCTATGCAGTGGATCCCCGCAGCTCAAAGTTTTTGGAAATGGTCGCTGAAATAGAAAAGGAGGAGAAGAAGAGGAAGAAGCTCATGAAGAAAAAAATGAGAGAGGAAAAGATCGCAGTCCCCATCACACCCCCTGCTGCTTCTCCATAGTCCTGGACTGAGTCATTCCAGACTTAAATGACTGTTGAGCCTTGGCACCTGTATATTTAATAAGATAAAAGGCATGATGCATAACACCTGTTCAAGAAAATCCTTGTTTTGTCATAACTGAAATATTTGTACAGACTACATTTATCTAAAATACTGTTTAAAGAATGGACATTATATAATGACAAACCAAACAGTGATCATGTGTGTATGATTTAAGATTAAACACAAACATTCATGAATACATTTTATTTATGCAAAAATCATTTTTACACCATCATGTTTTTGGTAAGTGCACACCCCTGATCAAAACACTGAAATCTGACTGAAATCAAACACACCAAAGTGAAAGTGGACAGTAGAGACTTCACTTTTTTTTTTTTTTTAGTTGTGTGGCGTTTCTATGCATTTCCACTGCACAGATGCACAAAGGGACCACACCGGGTGCACAGAATACTGGCTGCAGGTTGTAAACGTCTTCATGCCAGGTAAACAAAAAAAATAAAATAAAAATCTACTGGATGTTTCTGCAGCCACATGTGAAATACCATGAATTTCTTAAGACCTAAAATCCAAAACATGTTTTAAACAAATTAATTATGCTATAATCACATACTACTTCTTAAATAGAGTAAAATTATGATACTTTTCATTAAAGTTTTAGAATTGGTTCTATTAAATATTTCTAGTGAAATCAGTTGTTAAAATTTAGTTAACATTAAATAAAATGTCTGCTTCATATCTACACTCAAGTCTGTGTTACCCTGTGAAATTCAAGGTCCTTTGTCCATTTGAACACAGTGATAAAATACTACACATTAATGTGTTGGATATGTACAAAGGTCCACAGCATGAGGAAACGTCCGGTTACAGGCGCGTGTCCTCGTCCTCAGCAGGGTCAGCTTTGAGTTTGGCCAGAGTAGCATGAATCCTAAACTGAGTGCGAGACTCCATTGAATAATCTTTGTAGTTGTGTCTGTAAGATGAAAAAGAAGACACCGTTAAACTGCAGTGATGTTTTATTTTGCGCGTGAGAGTATAAATCCAGTAACAACACAACAACAACACTGTCACTTCATTACCTCAATGACTGAAAATGTTAGTGTTTGTAGGGTCAGAGAGCGACCTCTAGTGTTCATGAGGTGACATAGGTATTATATGTACTGACCAAAATAAATTGTTTTAGTAGTGACTATAATTAAAATGTAACTTTTTTAAAGTTAGTATATAAATCTATAGCCAATTAGCCTAGCTTAGCATTCATTTGTCTGCTTCACTGTTTTGTTATTCAACTAATTCTAGAGCTAAACATGTAAACAATGTTTGTTTAACATTTGTTGCTGTTTAACTCTACAAATATAATGAATATATGAATAGTACGCCAAAAAAATAGCTGTATTCTGGTCTCTAATTTAGGTTTAGC
>JAVQJX010005718.1:0-10341 GCA_036025115.1 Ambassis agassizii | reverse complement strand
TTTCTGTGTATAATTAAAATTCCTGGCTTCCTGTAGAAAAATAGCAAAAAAAAAACAAAAAAAAAAACATCAATTGTGGGTTTCACAAAAAAAACAACTGGTTCATATGAAGGTTGGCCTCTGCAACCTGTAATCATTTACTGCCACCTTGTGTTAGAAACAGTCAGGCCTGCACAAGTATTGCTCACTGTAGAGCTGTGATAGTTTTCATATCTTCACATTGAGTTTAACCCTCAAAATAACATGGATGATGATTCAGGTTTAACGGGACAGTTCACCCCAGGTTCTAGTGTAGTTTGTTTGAAAATATTTCCCAATATGAATTAGCTTATGACTATTTTTGTTAAAATACACTGTAAAACAGCTTGTCAAGTTTGAATACTACAAACAGAGCACTATTTACTTCCATTATGTTGAAGAGAAAACTCAATGGAAAAATGTCTCATTTTGGGTTGAACTGTCCCTTTAACTCAACAGTCAGCTGATGCAGTCATGCATACTTAAGGACGTATGTATAAAATCGTAAACATTTTCTAGTCATTCATCAGCATATTTCACCATCAACCTCTGTCTGATGTTCATTCGTACTGAATGACCACTTTTGTGTTAAATTAGATTAAAATTTATATTACAATTAATTCAAATTAAGTCAGTAAAGAATCATACCTGCAGGCACAGCTGGAATTGAAATGTCTCTGGGTCTTTCCACCTGGATGTTACATGGCACTGAGGTAAGCTGACCCGGATGTTTTTCTGTGCTGATTACATGCTGTGATTCACATGGAGTCATTTCTAATGAGGGCCCGGTATTCTCTGAGAATCTCACATTTGATGTAGACTCCATTTGACTACTGCAGTAGATGGATGCCTGTGGTTTCAGCTGTCTTGAAGCTTTGCATTTATTGATGGAAATCCTGCTGAGTTTATCAGTCCCCACTTCTCCAGGAGTCTGACCGAGACGCTCCTCACACTCTAACCTGCTGCTTTTTTGTTCCAAGGCTTCATCTTTATTTTTCACTGTGCCCGCAGTACATGAAGGTTCTTGATTTGTAAGTTTGTGTTGGCTCTCTGTGCCCAGTTGCTCACTTTTCATGCTATTCTGATTTGCTGTGCTGGGAGAAACAGAGCTCACGCTGAGCTTGTGTTGGCCACAGAGTGTTTGTTGAACCATTCCACCTTGGCTGACCTTCCTGTCTGCCAAAAGTTGTTCTTCAGCACAGCGCTTCAGAGAAAGAGCTTGTTCCCCTTCAGAAGTGTGGCTCCTTCCTGACTTTACACCTCCGAGTGAAGCAGCAGTTGATATAACATCACCCGCAGAGTTCTGAGTTTCTGTGACCAGCGTTACATGACTGTGTTGATGTGGGCGTAGCAGTGGGCCTGCAGTTTCGGGAGGAATAGATTCAGATGATGATGCAGCTTGAATGGAGTTACTGTGTTCTGCTGGGTGGAGATTTGTATCTACCTTCCCAAATTGAAACGACAGAGTAGGGTTGGGAATGATGGGTAAGGACTCACTTTTATCCATCTTTGTTGGATGTCCTGACTGTGGATGGTCCCTCCCCATGGTGACAAAGCTGTGAGCTTCGTTTTGGATAACCTCTCTCTGTGAATGGATAGCAACTGATGGACGCTCAATCTGAGGTTCAATGAGGGCCAACTGCTCATCAGATATGATCTGGAGGCAGATCTGAAGGTCTGCCGTTTGTACATGAAACACATTCTGAGCAGCTGGTTGAACCTGGTCGAATGGTACGACTTGGCAAGGTACAACTGGGGCGCTTGGGCCAACAGGTGCTGTGGTTCCCGGGTTTGAAAGGCTTGATGATGACACTGAGAGTTGTGTGTGTGATGGATCTTTTGAGAAGACGTTTATACCGGCTGCAGCGGATGTTGAATTGTGTGTGGTGGTTATGGTAAGTGTAGCAGGAAAGCTTGCAACCGCAGGTGCAACAGATCTGGGTAACTGCACACTTGTTGAGCCTACTACAGATTTTGAAGGCTGTATTAGAGTGCTGCATAATCCTGACCTGTTGTCATGTAAGCAACTTGTGGTTATGGTGGCTGTTGCGAATGGCCTGTGCATGACTGCTAGAGAAGATGATGAACTTTGTCGTGATATTTCAGTCTGAGTGAGGGTTGTGACTGTGCAGGGCAAAACAGGCCGATCTTTAGAAGAGCTGAAAGCACTCGTGACATCAGAAGTACAAGCGATGGGGTCCTTGTCGGTCTTTTCACAAGTTGTGACAGGGGGTTTGTTTTGCTCGGGGTGAGCGGAGGTGAAGGTCCGTCCATCTGTGACTGTGGGTTTATCCATAACCTGCAGTGAAACATTTGAATCAGGTTCAACAGTGTTGGGTAACTTAAGCTGGTACTTGGGCAGGAAGCTGTTCTTGGCAGGGGATGGGATGGAGGAGGCTGTGGAGGTGCTAACAGACATTTGTGCATTTGCATTGATCATACAGGGTTGGAACAGGGCTCCCTTGAGCTGAGAATGTTGTGGATTTTTTTGAAGGTTAACATAAGTGAGATTTGTATCCTGCTGAAGAGCACAGCCAGTGACAGAGGGAGGTGGATAAGTGAGTGTTTTTAAGTCGGTCTTCATCTCCAGAGGGCAAATTATTTTGTCATCAGTTCTCTGTTTTTTCCTGTCAGAGGGAATGTGAGCTTCACAAAGATGTGGTGTGGAATGTTTTTCTTCATTATTCAATCTCCTGGTTTCTGGTTTACCTTGGTCTGACATGTGACTAACTAATGATCCAATAGAAGGTAATGGAAGAATTGACAAAGAGAGATTTCTGCGGAGTGAAGCCTTGAGAGGGCTACATACCGAATTAATGTGGCCGGTTTGTGGATTCAGATCCATAGAAGAGAGAAGCGATAGATGGGCAGGAGGGCAGACTGGTTGTGCCAGGTTTATTGTTGAGCTTGTTGTTGTCACTGTATCCTTTTGGACACCTGACAGTCTTTTCTGTAGATCCTGAACAGCCACATGCTCTGGGTTTGTGGAACATTTCCTGCCTTTGATAACACTGTTATCATCGTTTTTCTCAGGATTGTAGAGCTTTTTAAACGTTCCTCCCCCGTACATGTACCACTTGTTGTAGGCGAACTTCTGTGCTTTCTTCCTCCGGAACTTTCTGTTGCTTGGCTCTCCACAAATGCCACCGCCGTCTCCATCACAGCTGAGACCGCCGGTGCACGCCTCCTCCACAGATGAATTCGTGAAAAGACCGTCTGTTGCATGGTTGCAGTCTACGGCTGCCTGCCGTACCAGTGGGCGATGGGTGGATGAGTGCTGGTTCACAGGCTTGATCGCGAAACCTGTTGGGTTGAGCTGGCCAGCACTTCCCCTCCGGACGAGTGTTACATAATCGTTCTGAAAGGAGGAGGTTGGGCTGCTTCTCTCAGGCTGCAGGAGGGCAACACTGAAAGGGAGGGAGTTGCTGCGGGTTAAGGGGGCATGCTCCAAAGTACAGGAGCGCTGAGTGGGCACAGATGTGTACAATCCCGGTTTTCTGTTCCTTTGTAAAACAGAATTCTGAGACTGGCTGATCCTCATGTCAAAGTGAAAGGAGTCCTTGTAGGTGTATGGCATGGGGAGGTCGATGCTACCCTGCTTCGACAGGACTGTCTTCCGTGGTCTCACATTCTCCAGCTGTTTGTCTTCCACAACAGCTGTATTATCTGAAATCAGCTTAGAGATGCGCTCCTCCAGAGTCTTATGCTCCTGCTCTCGTGCAGTGTCACCGGGCTCCTGTCCACCGTGGCCCGTCTCTGAGGGGTTGTTTGTTTCTTCCAGATGCTCTTTGCTGGATTCACTCAGTGAGTCCATACTGTGGTCAGGTAAAACACTGCCGGGGCTCGAGTAATGATCACTGCTTTCACTGAAGCCGGAGTCTGTGCTCTCGTGACTTTGTGACTTCCCACTGGATGCAGAGTTCTCCCACTGCTTGGAGAACAGGGTGGCCTCTTGTCTCTGCAGATGTCGCTGAACGGTCGGGTGAGTTTTTTCCTTTTCCACCTGCAGTTTTTCATCAACCTTTTCACTTGTTTCTGCGCTTTGACCTGTGAGTGTCAACTCCCTCTCCTCACTGATAAAACCTTGGGTCTTTACAGAGGATGGACTGGTGCTCTGAGCAGCAGGTGGTGTAATGTCCTTCTCCATACTGCAGGACTCCTCACCACGCTCATCCATAGACAAACTGGAAGTACAGGTCTCTCTCGAGGAGGACATGCTGTCCAAGCTGCTCTGTTCTGATTCAGACGAAAGGCGGGCATGTGCCTGTGTGCGCCTGTGTTTGTAGAGGTTGCTCTGAGTCTTAAAAGAAACTCCACAGGTGGTGCAGGGGTAAGGCCGCTCCCCAGTGTGGCAGCGGAGATGCTTCTCCAGCACACTGGGCTTCATGCAGTCCCGTCCGCAGTGAGGACACACGTGTTTTCCTGCAGACTTGGGTCTGGCTGCGGGAGCAGCAGCTGCCAGACTCAATCCCGGCTGAGACTGCAGCCCACCAGCAATATGGAGTGTCAGAAAAGGAAGCGTTTCCTTGGAGTAGAGCGGAGGCATGGCCAGATGGAGTGTAGCTGGCTCAGGGGCAGCTGGAGGAGGCTGAGGATAAGGCTGCACTGGTAGAGCAGGCACTGTGTGGATGTAAACAGCCGTTAGCGGGGCCTGGATGTCCATCCTTTTCTCTGCCTGCGCTGCGACGGAGCTGATGTGCACTGGAGCGCTCGCCAATCCTGGCTTGCCAGTCTCCATGGCAACGCTGCTGCTGTCGTGATGTACCACTGCCAGGTCTCTAATTACCTGTAAGATAAGAACAGTTTGTGTTAGACCTCTGCTTTGCCTCTCATCAAAAGGTGCAAATCAGCCTGAAACATTTCTGCTCTGGAGAATATTTTACTACCAAAGCAGTAAATTATCCCAGACATGTATTAGCCTTCAGGACAGATGGCTAATAAGGCAAATAATCCATGGATATTGCATGCAGATAAAATCCAGGGAGATGTGTTTTTGCAATGATTTTGCACAACCAAAAAAAAAAAAAAAAACAGTGCGAGCAGAAGGATGTGAGTATGATGAGGGGAGGTGCTGGAATCCAACTCATAACGTGTTCTGTGTGCAGCCAGTGAAAGCATGAGACAAAATATGAAGAGAAATGTTAAGACATACAGTAACAGGGAATGATGTAGGAGAGTGACTCACATCAGGAGAGCAGCGAGGGAGCGAGATCACATACTCAAACAGTACATCAGAGGCTTTTATCTCCACCAAATGAAATGTGTCTGCTGACATTAACTATTGCCCCTGTCACCAGTCGGCACCAATTATATGGCATCCGCTTGATGTTCACAGTGCCATGTGGTGGCTTTGTCTCCTGACAGACTGTCATGTTTGCACAGTAATCGAATCAAAGCATAAAGCCACCTACATGAAAAAAAGATAAACGATGCGTATTAGCGCAACCAAATTTCATTTCCTGTTGCCGTGAGGCTTGTGCATGTGATTTTGCATAATTCACCCACAGTGGTAGAGTTGTCATGGTGCACACTCTTTTGTTGCTCGTACAGCCCGAGGACGCCCACGGTGCTTTTTTTTTTTTTTTTTTTTTGCAGTGCTGTGAACTGAAGAAAGTTTTATATGTGATCCTGTTCAGCTGAGTTCTCACGAGAACTGACTGTGTGTTTCAATATTTCTTTTTAGATCTTCCCATTTACCGTAATGTGCTTTCACTTCCTTACAGCTATGTAAATATATCATACGCATGCAGAAGTGTAGCTGTTGTAGGGCTTTTTCATTCTGCAGGCATTTGTAATAGTATAAAAATGTGTGTCCTGGGTGGAATGAGTTTAAACAGAGGTCACACTGTACTGACAAAAACATGCCAAGTAAGAGCAAAAAAAAAAGTAAAAATAAAAAAAGGGATGTTCTTCATTTATTTTACCCATTTGATTAATATTATTAAATAGTGTTGCCATCATAGAGTATTTGTAAGAATAACACTAGGAACCTAGGACACGCTGTACTTTACTAAGGGGAAAACTCAAGCGCAACAGTTGAGAGAAAACAATCAAGCACTTACCGTCTTAGCGTCACACATGAATCAGTGATAATTCTCCAGTCTACACTGAACAGCCACATCCTCAGTGTACCTGCTTGTTTCTGCCATCCAGACTGTGTACTCCTCTCCAATCTGATCTGCTCTCACAGCCCTTTGACATCAACTGTTTCTTGTCACAAGGAAGCGGAAGAAATGCAAATGAGAGAGGAGATGCACTCTGAAAGTGGTGAGGCAGAGAGGAGAGTGAGGAAAGGAGCAGGGCTGGCTGGCTGGCTGGCTGCCTGGCTGGGTAGGTGGGTGGGTGTGTGGCTGTCAAACAAAGACTTCCGGAGGACAAGTTGAAAACATAGATTACACAGAGAGATCAGCAGGAGTGAAAGGCCCTCCCCGAGCACAGATGGAAAGATTTAAGGCTAATACAAGTGTTGGACTGTGAAGTGAAAGCAAACAGCCTGACAGAGGAAGTGCAGTGACAAAGGCAAAGCGCTTACCTTCAACAGCTGAATGACTGACTTTCCCATCAACAGTTTGCGGCAGTACCTGACTTCTGGCTCACTTATATACTCGCTCCCCCACCTGCCTACTTCCTCCCACACAGCGTTTTTCATACACCCACATAGACAAGGGTGCAGCTAATGTTGATGTAGCTGTTTGGCTGCACGTGCACTGCTCTCGCTCTCTCTCTGGCAGAGAACAAATAGATGAGTTGTGAGTGGCTGAAGAAAAATTCCCACCTCCAACCACAGCCCCCATGATACAGTATGCATCATTTGCAGGGGAACACCAGTTCACAGTGTACTTGCCTTCATAATAGTGCTGGGTTTTTTTTTGTTTTTGTTTTTTTAATACACTGGCTTCTACATTGTTTTTCTACATATACTGTTGCTCATTTGGTTTGCAAAACTGTGGGTTCTGGATGAGAGATAAACAAAAGACACATTTCTCTCAAATAATATGGTAAAATCTCTTTTTTGTTTAGTTTACTTACATGCGAAAACGAATACAACCCTGTGTCACACATTGCAACCAAATGATCAGTGTCAATGCCAGTGGTAATTACACACTGTGGGTGGCCTCACACTGTATGCTCTGTTGTGTAATAATTAAGAAAATGATGTTGTGGCCCACACTGCAAATTATGGTCCTGCACTACAGCACATTTTAAAACTTGAATTAAATTATATTTAGCCCACTTGGGGGTAGTGCAAGATATAAACACGAAAACTTTTCTTATGGATATCACAATGAATGTTTAACTCCACCTTATACAATTATTTAGTCACTATTTACTGTTTTTATTTTGTGGCCTGTATAATGATGATGATGTTTGAAAATGTGAAGAAAATTTGTAATCAAACCAAAATGAGCTAAAAGAAGCTAAAACGGGAAACAGGTTTCCTTGAGAGTGGTGCTCTAGACTCTGCCGGGTGGTGTCGCTATCTATGCTGCACCTAATTCCCAAATATGATTGAAGTGGTGGACAAAGTAAACATGTTTATTTCTGCTGTAAAGTTGGATATTTAACATGGAGGTCTATGGTAATTGGTTTGCTTTTAGAATCAGCCTGAAGTGGCCTCTTGAGGAACGGCGGTTTAGGAACTTATTTGTCCTAGTTTTTGTTTTCTGTATAAGTAAAAGGAAAAAAAAAACTAAAAACTTCAATAATAAATTTCCACTTTCAAATCTTGAATATTCCTTTGTTCTGTTCATTATGTCACTGTGTGGTGTGAAATTATCAGAAGACAACAGCTGAAAGCATACTTTTTTAAAAAATATTATTTCACTGCTACAGACTCTAGATGGTCTCCAAGGCAACTGCAGGCTGGTCCATTGAGAGCATGCTTTGTGTTGACATGGCAACAAGGCACCTCCTACCACGCATGTTTTTTTTTTGTTGTTGTTTTTTTTTTTTTACCATTCTCACACATCAGTTGAAGCAAAATTTCAGGCATGTGTGTGTATTTTTATTACAAATTTATCACAGGATGTGGATTGTCTTCTTTAGATTTTGTGCAGACTCCAAACCAAGTCAACAGAAGTCTAATGCTGATGATGAATGGTATTTTGGTTGTGTTCCTCAGGTTACTAGGATACAAGGTTGAGTCAATTTTACAGCTAATGGTCTACAGTGACTTGAGAAGAGACAAACAACATGTGTTCCTGCCTCTCAGCTGCCAGAGAGTTAAACAGTTTGTAGACTCACTTGTTTTGTTACACACACAATTTTGCCAATGATATTGACATGATCCCAGTAAAATCCTTATGTAATCATGCAGCTAAAGTGCATCTTCAAACACTTCAGACACTCAGCATTCACTCTTCCCTATCGTTATGAGGACTTCTCATTGCAGTAGATGATCTCTTCTTACTAATTACCCAGGGGAAATATCCAGCCTACTTCAGAAATGTCTGAATGGGGCCCTTGTCACATATACTCAAACTAAGTGAAAAATGACAAATCTATCAAGATTTAAATATCCATCTCCACAAATTATACTAAATTTATGTCTTCTATGGCCAGCATTAGAGTTGATGTGCCACATTACAGGAAGTAATGTAGACACTGTGTGTGTGTGTGTGTGTGTGTGTGTACGTGTGTGTGTACTGAGCATGCTCCATGTCTTCCAGATGGTGGTGCTGGGCTTGTTTCTCCACCAGGGCTCCTACTTTCGGGATTTGTGGAACATTCTGGACTTTATAGTGGTTAGTGGTGCTCTGGTGGCCTTCGCCTTCACGTAAGTTCCCCCTCCACCCTCCTCTCCATCATCTCTCCACCACACACAGACACACGACATTCCACCATCTACAGAAAGACCCTCGTTGCTCAGCCTTGTACGTCCGACACACCAGGCTGTACCGATCTCTCTCGTGTTGTCTCAGCCTGCTGTACAAGCACTTCAGAAATCATCACACTTCCTGTTGTTCCCTCTCTTTCTACTTTTCTCATTCCTGTCTTCCTTCTTCTTCTCTGCTCTAGTCTTGCTCTCTTCTTTGTTCACCATCTTTCCTGATCCTCTCTTTTGCAGTCTGGGCATTGTGTCTCTTCCTCCTCATCCTCTCCTTTCTGTCTCATTTTCATCGCTATTTCAGCATTTCATAGTCACCACATCAAACCAGCAGGTCTTTCTCTATGTTTCACCGCCACCTTCATCCACCCATGATCCCTAACTAATACTTATCCCTAACTAATCCTGAAAGATCATCAGCACCTCTTAGCTACACTCTAAAAAGGAAAGGGGCCTCATTTATTGAGGGACACCCTTTGCCAGTTTTTAGAGTGTAGTTGCACTGTCTCCACCCACCTTCCACACCCTCAATCTTTTCGTGAAACAGTCACCCTAACAACTTCCCCCTCTCACCATTACCCTTATGTTTCTGATAAACTAATAAACTATAAAGCTCTACCTCCTTCTCAACATTTTCTCCCCCCAATCTTCCCTGCTCCTGCCCCCCTCCTTTCCTCCTATCTACCGAAACATGCCGCTCTGATATTTCCAACAACCAGGCCGGCGTGAGTCATCCCTTCCTCTTTACTTGCATCTAAAACCCCCTTGACTTAAACCCTCAAGCCCTTATGTACTACCACCACCAGTTCCTCCATAGCCTTGTTGCCTTCCCTCCTTTCTCATAACACCCCATCCTTAAATTTTGCGCGTGTCCCCATCTTCCTAACACCATCCATCTCTCTTATTCTGAGCATACAGCAAAGACAGAATTTTTGTTGGCAGTCCATCCTCAGTGGTGTACTGACTGACTGATTAATTAAACCATCCGCACATAGAGAAATGGCTACAAATATGCAACAAAATAACTCTTTCAGCTGTGTCTTCACACATCAGTAATAAGGGTCCTGCTGTATGTTCACAACAACATCCATCACTCCCTGATTTATTTCCCACAGCCTCCACCCTTATCTGAGTCAAACCCCTACAGTCTGTATTTGATCCTCTCGGCTCCAAATTCCACCTTTCAACCTCCCACTCTTCCAACAACCATTAAAGCCCACATTCTCCCTCATCCTACTTCTCCTCTATCCTCCTGGCTGGAGGTTCCGGTTCAATCGGTCCGTGTGGGTGAGGGCGCCCCAGACACCTTTAACCCTTTAAGTGCCCAGGCTATCCGTCCGTCAACAGGGAGGAAAACAGCGACAGGACTCATAAATTTGCCCCTACCCCCCCCCCCCCCCCCCCCCCCACCGCCCTTCTCTCCTCCCTCTCTTTTACCAGCACTCAAAAACAAACACATACACTCATCCGCCGTTCTGACCATGTTAACGAACCCG
>JAVQJX010005604.1:0-12156 GCA_036025115.1 Ambassis agassizii | reverse complement strand
TCTGCGGCAGCTGGATAATATCCGCCCCCACTGTGTTGAACACATCCTGAAGCTTGTTTATAACCGGGATAAGAGCTTCCATAATTGTGGAATTAATTGATAAACCCGTTTTTTTTTTTTATCGTGATGGAGCCAAAGTCATTCAATGTCCCTTCGACGCCACCATTGCAACAACACCCACTAAACGGCTAAACGTTTTTTTTTCGTATCGTGTTCTGGGAGTTGTAGTTCTCTAGTGAGCAATGCGCTATAGCCATTACTACAGATGGGGAGTAGGAAGACTACAATATGGCTTCAACGTAAATCGCGCGATAGTTGATATTATCTCGCGCATGCGTATTAGTTTTGTTGATGACAGGGGTAGCTAAGCTCACCGAGCCCGTTGATAAAGTTCATCTTCTAACATTGAAATAACAGCCTGCTTCTTCATTGCTGCTGTGCGGACACTTTAAGTAACTTTTATATTTCACCATGTTACAATTTCTGGTGAGTTAAACTTCAACTGTCATTCTTAACATGGACATTTTCTCTGGATTCTAATACATGTCAGTATCAGCTAGCATAATAGCTAACTGTTAAGTTAAGGATAAATGTTAACAGATTTCTCTTTAGGTATGTTTTTTAATGACTTCTTGGTTTGTTTTCCAGGCTGGATTCACTTTGGGGAACGTAGTGGGGATGTACCTCGCTCAAAACTATGAAGTAAACTTTTTATATATACACATTTGTTTTTTTAAGTATGTCACTTTAATGGATGTGTCCAGGTTACATTTATGAGGGTTATAAAGTTCATATATAAACTTCTTCTCATTTCTAGGTTCCAAATATAGCCAAGAAAATCGAAGCCTTTAAGAAAGACGTGGAGGCCAAGAAGAAGCCCCCAGAGTGAGGACCAAGCAAAACACAGACCCTCTCTGAACAACAACTTTTATTTTACAGGGTTATAATATATTGTGTGTACATTTGATAAAATGATTGATAATGGAAAATATATTGGAGAATATGAACAGTGCCTGGAACAGTATTTTATTTCTTCTCTTAGTCTTATAGGCGTGTTCTCTTGTAGCCTATTTTTTTATAACAACATAAAATGACTGGATTTGAAGAACAAACTAAGAGGGATCACTTGAAGTCCAATTAGTTGCACTGTTTGCTGACCTTTTCAAAGATGCACTGTGTAGTGTAATATTCTCTAAAGGGAATATTAATACGACATGCTGTTACATTATATTCCATTAAAGTTTTTTTTCTTGTCAACTTGACAATAACTGCCAAATGTTTGAGCTTAATTATTCAGCCTTCAATAAAGAAAATGTATTCAGAAGCTTTGCCTCATTAATTGACTCAAGTTAAAGTGGCACAGGTCTTCACTTCACTTGGGCTACAATTTAAAATGTGGCCACCAGATGGTGCCAAAGGACAACATTTAAATCAAGGGGAATATGCTTAGCTTTGGCAGAATTGGGTGAATTCTCTACTTTTTCTTCTTTCTTTTTGTGCCCTTCTTCTTTTTCTTCTTGTTAGAATTTGGCCACCCAAACCCTCGGAACTCCAGACAGCCCGCTGCATTGTGGGAAATGTAGTAGGCGTTCTCCCTGGCTGCTGGGCTGAGGATGTCCACCTCTGTCTTGGTGGATTTGGCACTAGAGGACCTCTTCTTGGTTGTTTTTGGACTCCCAGTCTTCTTAGCTGGCTTAGAACTGTGGGATCTGGATTTGGTGGGCTTTGGAGAAAAAAAATTTATGTTGCTTTTTATTGAACAATTCTGTAAATCTAATCTGTAACATACCATGGTGGGGCTTGTCCAGGTCACTACCAAGGTAATGAGGTTATTTATCCATCTGTGAACAGGGACATAAACATCATTAGGACATGTTTTCTTAAAGGCAAATTTCAAATATATTTTTCTATCTTACCAGTTTCAGACTTGGCACTGTTGTGAGCCGAATGGCTTCAGCTGAGACGGCAATACCCCATTTGTTTATGTCCCGTTGTCATAGAGACAGAGCAGACCGGCTCATGAATGCTGCCTCTCCTCCCACAAACCTGTGAACTCTACTGTATCTGAGACAAACAGGTTTCAAACTACAAACAGGAAGTGAGTAAAAACAAATCAAACCCACCATCTTCACATGATTTTTATTTGTAGTGCATCTGTTGTTTTCTTTTTTTTTTTGGTTGTGCGCCGTCATGATTTGTAAAGCCCTTGCATTCACATTGTGAAGTTCTGACAACACTGGAAACATTTAAATACATTCAGTTGAAAGTAAAACTCATGCAGAAGCTCTTGGATCTCCCATCGTCATGCATATTTAGAAATAAATACTTGTGACCATTTAGTCCAATATGGACCCAAGAAACTACAGCTGTGAGCAGATTCCACAGCTCACAATAAAAATGTACAGTATACATAATAGGTGACATCAAATTTAACAAACAGTGTGCGCATACAGCAACACTGCAGTACAGCATCAAAACACGAGACCCGTTTCTATCGCTGCATTCCCTAAATATCAAAATAAGCACTACCTGCATAGAGCCTGAAGGCAAAATTAGCTTTGGAAAACCTCACGGTGCAGCAACAGAATAATAGCTCTGTGTAAACCGATACTTGTGGTAAAGTGTCAGGTGGCAGCAGGGTGCTGAGGACTTCAAGTACAGTGTCTGCCCTGTTGCATCACCTTTTCATTCAGCTTCTGTTACTAAAAACAAAACAAAAAATCACTGTGGCAGTGACACAAGGAGCACATGGATTATTTACACAGAAGCCCTTGAGTAGCAGAGCTATTGTGTGGTGATGAGGTGGACGATCATGCGGATGATGCGGGAGCCGCGGGGGCAGCTGCACAGGTCCATGCTTGGGTTCCTGATTTTGTCCTCCAGCAGCTGGTCCAGCTCCCACCGCAACTCCTTCACCAGCTCTGCCACCTGGGTACCAAACACATATTTACAGACTCATATTCACTAATTCATTCACTTAATGCTTCATTACATCGGAAATTTAGTTTAATAGTGTGTATTCATAACAATGACTTTTATATGTTTGTTGTCCCTTGCCTCTAAAACCTTTAAAGCTTATTAAACAACTTTACAAACAGCTTGTAAAATATTTACAATTACCATTAAAACAATACTGCGCTACAATAAAAGCACATTTTTATATCTTGTTTCCCTCATCCTCTGACCTGATGTGAAGCGGCAGCGAATCGGATCCATCCATCATCCAGAGAGATGACAAACTCTCCTTTGTGCAGCTCCACGTTGACCTGACCGCCTCCAAACAGCACCAGAGAGTAGACTGACACCATGCTGCAGTCCCTGATGAACACACGGCTCGTTTTCACCTTCTCATGGTAAACCAGGTAAGGGCTGGTGTAGTGGCGGACCTGAAAGGAGAGAAACACGGTTCTTAGAATCCGTCATGTCGGGCTTCAACCTTCTGACTGGTTGAAGTTGATCTCACCGTGTAGTTGACGGATGAAGGATGCACGTGGACACAGCCGTCGTTCTTGGTCATGAAGCGGAGCTCGTTGGCTTTGGGTTGCATCTTCATTGCTCCTTTGCTGGTCATCTTAAAATTCCCTTGAGGAGCTCGTACCTGGAACACAGAAGATGTAAGACAGGATTGCATATGTTTTGACTCCAGTGACAAATGGTGAAAACACACCTGGACCACGTTGGGATAGAGAGCAGCACACAGCATGGCAGACATCAGACGGATGTTTTCTGAGTTCAGATTTGCCTGTGAAGAAAACAAAAAGTTTAAAAGTGATCTTCAAGACTAAATGTAGCTCATGGATTCAGTGTGTGTGTGTGTGTGTCACCTCGGGACCAGTAGCCTCCAGAACTCCATCAGTGCCTTTGGAAGACATGCGCTCAATAATCCTGGCCCTCAGTCCCTCCTTGATGAAGCCGATGTCAGACAGCAGCTCAGCAAACTGTCTCTTCAGACTGGCGATCTCCTGCACAGATGATTCATTTTCAGAACTTGAAGGAAATTAAGCTGCTACAGGCATGACAGTCTGAACGCTACTGACCTGTAAACCCCGCCAAGACAGAAAGTTCTCCCTGCAGTACTGGAAACCGGCCTGATTCCCATTCTTTGCAGCGCAGCACCATCCCTGCATCACAAAGATAATCCATCACATAAAAAGACAGTCAATGCTGTAAATACAGAGAAAATGTGCACCCTTCATACCTTATATGCCTGTAACAAAGCTAAATGATCGCTACTGGCCACTGCAAAGCTTAGTTTCCTCTCATTGGCTTCCTCTCGTTTATCCCATGGAGACACAAATGGTGACTTGAAAGCCAGACTGGCAGCGATGGTGAGAGCTGGATCGAGGCAGCGGAAGATGGCGCCAAACAGCATGAGTTTTCCGATACGCACGTCAACAGGCAGGCAGGCCAGGTGGTAGCCCAGCGGGGTCAGCTTCTCGTCTGCAGCCAGAGCTCCCAGGTCCTGCAGGCGCTGCTTGGCAGCGTCCAGGCTCCCCAGAGCCGGAGGCTCGATGAGCCTAGAAAAGACAGACTCCAGTGTCTGCTCTGCAAACACATCCAGGATCTTGATTCTGTCAGAGAGACAGTAAATATAAACATGTGGAAATATGCTTCTATATACATTTGTAGGGCTGGTGTTAGCATAAATCCCAAGATTTGCATTTACACAAAAAGACAAAAGAGCTGCCTGGCATGGTGCAACAAGCAGATGATGTACCGGAGGCAGAGCTGCTCTAGGGGAACTCTCTGGATCTCAGGCAGCTGTTGCTCAGCCAGCTGGTGTTTGAAGCAGTGGCTGGTGAAGAGGTGGAAGCAGACGCCCGAGGCCACTCGACCTGCGCGACCCTTCCTCTGCAGCGCGTTGGCCCGAGAAACCCACGAGTCCTCCAGGCTCTCCATGCTTTTAGAGGCATCGTACCTGAAAAAATAAAGAACAGACTTGCATGTGTTGATTTCAACATTAGTATATAATGAAATGAAATGAAAAATACTTTATTAATCCCATAGGGAAATTCAATTAATTGATATAAATCATAATAAAGTTTTTAAGGTTACCTTTTCTCCTTCATCCTGCCAGAGTCTATGACATAAACCACGTCGTCAATGGTTACCGAGGTCTCAGCGATGTTGGTGGAGATGATGATCTTTGTGACGCCCTCTGCGGGCCGGTTGAAAACCGCCTGCTGATCCTCATTGCACAGAGTTGAGTGGAGCGGATACACAACACACCTGATGTGATGAGACACACAAACACAATTAGCAGGGCTTTGAAGTCACATCAGAGGAGAATATCGACCACTAAATATTTGGTGAATGAACAAACTGGCAGACCTGCACGTGCCCCTGTTGTTGAACATTCTGTTGGACTGCAGCTGCTCGTACAGCATCTTGATCTCAGCCAGTCCTGGCAGGAACACCAGCACGGCGCCTGCACACAGAAACCACAGGAATTCATGTTGAAACAGCAGCTGAACCCGACTGAGTTTATAACCATTTAAAATCATCAACCTGGTGGGTAGTTGTGCTTTCCGTCTACTATCCACTCCAACAGGCTTTCCACCAGGTCCATGTTGATTTTGTCCAGGTCCATTGCAGCCATTGTTTTAAGCACAGACTTCTCCGTATCTGCACCAGCAAAACAGCATATATATATATATATATATAAATATATATAAAGTCAAATAAGCAGCAATGGTTTACAACCACTCTGATAAGCTCACCTTTGTATCTAACAGTGAGGTCCTGCAGGCTGAGCTGCTGGTCTGGGATGGAGTCTTTGACAAAATCCTTCTTACAGAAAGACATGAAGTTCCAGTCACCACTATCAAAGTCATCCATCAGCTCCCGTGGCCCTCCTCTGTTTCCTCGCCCGCTTGTGGAAGACGAACGTTGTTTCCCTGAGCGCATGTAGGGGCTGCCATCCTCAATGACATAGCTGAAAAAACACATTACATTATTACACATGTACATGTAGACAACGTTTAAACGTTAAGCTAAATGTACTTGCCGAGTTTTAGCAATGGCATCTTCAAGAAAAAACTGATCAACGGGGAAGGTACGTCCTGGAACGAGAGATTTTCTTTTAGAGAGGGAATAAAAAAAGCAGGTTCTGTGCACTATAGGTGAGGATTACCTGGTATGTGGACAGTAGGGCAGTTGTAGAAATATTCAGAGAAGAGGTTGGCATTAAGAGTGGCACTCATCAGAATAATCTTCATGTCTGGCCTTTGCACAATTAAGTCTTTGAGCACCAACAACAGGAAGTCACTGAAAGTGAACAAACAAGACGACAGTTAAGTGTCTGTCTGAGAGGTTAGCAACAACAAAACGAGTGCACAATGTCACCTCTCCTCCGTTCGCTCATGCACCTCGTCCACTATGACATGTGTGACACCTTTCAGATCAGCCTCGCCCTCCAGTCTCCTCAACAACACGCCGGTGGTGCAGTACAGCAGCCTGGTGGCTGATGTCTGACAGGGATAGGAGAGTTAAATAAAGCACATTTTATTCCTCAGAATGACACTATTTTCCTTGTATTCTTACCCGCACACTCTCCAGGCGGATCTGGTAGCCCACTGAGTTACCCAGACTCTCAGCGCGCTCCTCTGCCACTCTCTGAGCCACAGTGATGGCAGAAATGCGGCGCGGCTGGGTGCAGATGATGTTTGACACCTGCCCTGCAGGACCACTTAGAGAGGCGTCAAGAATGAACTGAGGAATCTGAGTGGTCTTACCACATCTGTGGAGATGAAAATCAGGTTTGCATCAACACTTTGTGCTGCTCTCTCTCTCTCTCTCTCTCTCTCTCTCTCTGTGTGTGACCTACCCCGTCATCCCGCTGATTACCAGCACTTGACACTGCTCCAAAACATCCAGGATGTTCTCTTTTTCTTGCCAAGCTGGGAGATTCCTCCTCTGATCCAGCATGGACCTGAAGCGCCGGGATGACTGCATTGACACAACAAAGTCAAAATGATGACTCACTAAAATGTGATGCCACACACAGAGAATTCTTTTTTTTGTCACCTGCTTCTTCTTGAACTCCTGGCATAGCTTGCCGTTTTCTTCCAGCAGGTTGCCAATCTTCTGGCTGTGCTTATTCACCATCTTCTTCCTCAGATTGACATAACTCTCACTCTCAACAGGAACAACGTTGTCTTCCTGCTCCTCGTCCCTCTCATCCAGCTCCTCCGGCTCTCCTGACTCTTTCACTTGAAACACAAACACAGTGCTGAGCCCCATATAATGAAAACACACAGACATATCAGTGTGAATGTAATTAATGGACTCACGGTTTCTCTGGCTGTTCGGTGGAGCCGTCCTCCTGCTGGCTCCTGTGTGATTACTACTGCTGGTGCTGCTGCTCCTGCTCTCCTCTGACACGTTACTCTTCACACTCCTACTCTTTGCTATGGCAAGAGAGGGTGGAGGAGCAACCACAACAGGTGGTGGCGTGCTGTATTTGTGATGACTGACAGCTAACAGTTCCATCATAGTAGTTTCATCCTCACATAAGGTTATAAGAGTGTAAACAACAGGCTCGTTGCACTTTGCTGCAGCCAGTGCCTCTCCGAATAATCTCTCGGTCACACTGAGCCTCCCTGCAGCTCCGACAGACTCATCGTTGGTACTGAAGGCAACTATTGGTGCCTGAAATGGGTAACGGCTTCCTTTAGGGAAACGAACTTCCAGTTCGTACTCAGGAGGAGAAACACTGCTGAAGCCAGGCTGGCTTGGGCCTGTAAGGTCTGAGGATCCAGCCCCAGACTTCCCTCCTGTGGGAAGTTCGTGTCTAAACTTGCATCTGTCTCCAAACCGGCAGCCTTGACCTCTCAGGTAGAATCTACAGACGTCACGAAGGTTTACAGCTCCTGCACCGTTTTGACCGCCTCTCTTGTTGGCAGCTTTGTTTAAGAGGAATGGGAGGTCCAGTGATACTGTCCAGACTGCATTGGCGATGCGCTCACTGAAGCGTTCACCGTAGATGGCAGCCAGGGCCAGAGCTTCCTCCTGCCTCAGGCTCAGACACTCATCCATAGGGATGCCTTCAAGGTCATCAGGGGAAATTGCTTTCTGTCCGTATCGCTCACTAAAAACCTGGTAAAGAAGCTGCTCCAAAGTTGCCCCAAATTCACCTCCACCAGATGCCAGAGCCTGTTTGCTGCGCTCTCTGTCAAAACCATACCTACACAGAGGAAATGTGACAAAACAGAAGGTGAATTACACGCATTTTTAACTGAAATAAAAGCAAAGGCTATAATCACCTGGAGAGCTTTCCTATGGCAAACAAAGAGATCACAGGTTCAGGAGTGGGCTTCTCATCCTCAGATTCAAAGTCATATGCCGGGCTCTCAGCTCTCTCCACAGGCTCGTCATTAGTGGCCCAAAACTGCCCTTCCTCACGGTGATCCAGTTCATCAAATTCCTCTTCCTCCTCATCTCCCCTTGAATAATCTGAACCGGACTCACTAAGGCAGAGAGGGTGCAAATAAGATTGCTTGCTTTGGCTTTGTGTCTTTGTATTGCATGTATATTTAAGTACTTACTCATAGGGCTCATAGATGTCCAGGGTCTGTAGGTCCCGCAGCAGCTCCTTCAGTTGTTCTTGGTTCTCATTAGTCATGAAGATCCTCTGCAGAGGCATGCTGCTGACTTCTGGCCTGATGCTGTCACCTGACTTTGGGTACATCCTGGCACTCGTAAGTGACCTTGGAAGAGCCCTTCCACCGCCCCTTACATCCCTTCTCTTATCCCTGTCACGATCCCTTCCTCCCCGTCCTCGACCACCATCTTTAACACCACCGCCACCGCCATTGCAGCCACCTCGTCCTTTAGCAGGTCTGCAGAAAACAAGAGAGTGTCAATAAAAAAAGGGAATTAGCAGAAAATTAACTTTTAATTTATTCATTAATTCATAACACCTGCTGGAACGTGTGGGTCCAAAATCAAGGCTGAAATCGTCCTCATCATCCCAGCGACCGGCTCCTCCTTTCCGGCTTCCTCCTCCTCCTCCTCCTCCTCCTCCTCCTCCTCCTCCTCTAGGTTTGTTAAACCTCCCTCCTCCTCTGTTTGGCTTCCCACCTCTTCTCCTTGCACTCATTTCTCTGCCAATATAAACAACATATAAGCTATTTTAATATCCGCTTCAGAATATCATCTTGGAGAAAATGAAATACTCACTTTCAATCAGTGTCCTTTCACAGCAGCAGCAAACAACCTGTAAAGGAGAGAAATTATTAGAATGAATAAACCGTGCAAGGCTTTGAGAGAGAGAGAGACAGAGAGAGATACTGTCCATCCTCTGCAGTGCACAGAGTCGCACATGGCTTTGGTGCTGCTCGTTGTGTGACACTTCAGCTCAAGCAATGAGCTGGTGGCTACAATTATGCAACAAACTGAACACTAACAAACCAACCAGAGCAGTAATGCAATGTGAGCAGTTTAGTTCAGTGTGTGTGTGTAAGTGTGTAGGTGGTGATGATGTGTATTATCAACAAGAGAGGAATGTAAAAGTGATTTTAGAAATGTTAATAAAAGTGTAGCTAACAAGCTAACGGCTAGCAAACCTCAGGTCTCCCTATAAGCCAGCAAACAGAGAGAAACTTTGGAAATCTTTGAATGCTTAAGAGTGAAATAAAATATGGAAACATACGACAAAAAAAGCATAAAAAGACTAGACAACCTTACTTTCAAAATAAATACTAACAAACCTGAACCAGCTGCTGTGACCGCCGGCAGTCTGCATCTCCGCCATTGGCTAAAAACACGAGTTTCTTTTCCGGGTTAACCGATGACGACAAAAATAGTTTTTTGGAAGAAAATTATACGCAATACATTTATATCACCCTTTCATTTTAAAAGCTATAAATGTTAGACTATATAAGTTTTAATATAAAAATTAAATGTTAAACTAAACATTTTTAAATGTACTTTGATCAGTAACCCTGGCAACGAGTGGGCGACAAGCACAACACGGAAGTAACAACATAGCAAGGTGTTTTTTGTGTGTGTCATATTCACAACTTTTTAATAAGTTTAACTTTTTTTTTTCTTCAACATCACACAAGTTTGTCAAAGCTTGTTTATCTTTTCAGCTCTGACAACCATCTGCCTGCGTGGGGAAGCTGTCACGGATGTCTGGTGGGGTGTGAGTGAGATTTCTAACACCCGGCAGTGTTGTTACTATCTGACTCTTTTTTTTTTTCTTCTTTTTTTTTAACTTTCAGTTAAGAAAAAAGAAAATGCTGTCACTACTGATGGTAAATATCAACTTAAATTATTTTAATAAAACAAAAGGCTGTCTAACTAAACATGTATCCACTTTTACAGGAGAAGGACCCATTAAAGTGTCCTACATTCTCCCAAATGGGGACAGATATGGTAAGTAAAAATGTTTTGGTTTTTTTTACTCATAGAGTGAAGTACTTTATTTCTGTTTTCCACAGAGGGGGAGTGCTGCCAATCTGCATGTGGAGGCCTTATGAGGAGTGGTACTGGAAAACACACCTCAGCAGACGGTGTCATATACACTGGAGACTGGCATGAGGACAAAGTATGTTAGTGGCTATGAGTGTGTCATTGACATCAGTGACTGCATGGAGGCTTAGTCACGCATACTCTGTGTGTGTGTGTGTGTGTGTGTGTGTGTCCCAGATGCACGGTAGAGGGACCCTGCAGCATCCCTGTGGAGCAACATATGAAGGAGAGTTCAAAGATAACATGTACCACGGCACGGGAACGTACACATTCCCAGACGGCACCGCGTACAGAGGTCACTTTCACAAAAACAGGTGATAAAAATTTTTGACACTCAATGTTTTTTTTTGTGATGATACAGTTAATCTCTATTCTGAAACTTAACATGTAAACATTCCAGGTTGGAAGGTGACGGAGCGTTCATTAACACACAGGGTCTGGTTTGGACGGGAGAGTTCCACAGCAAAGCAGCGCTCGGGCTCAAACTGCAGGTCAACATGTAAACAAAACATTATTTCACAAATGCATATCAAATTAAAACACGTGTTGTTTTCTGGTATTTTTGTGCAAGCTTCATTTCACTTAAAAAAGTATCACATTTTTTCTTGGCACTTTACCGCACCGCTATTTACTTTAATTCAGACAAAATGGACATTATTTACCCCTCACTTCTCCTGAATATCAGTGCATCTTGTAAGACTGAAGGACAAATACAGTGGGGGGGGGGGTGCATCATCCTACCAGCAGCCAATCACACTCATGTCCTCTCATCCCCACTCCACACCATCCACACAACAGCTGGAACATTGGCCTGAGGAAATGGTCAGTGCACTGAAAAATGAAAACAAAGTGTTTAACATTGTTTAATAAGCAACTCTGATAATTTGCAGATCTTTCATTATAATGCCTCTATGTGTGTTGTAATTGCACATTCCCCCCTGAACAACTTCAGTGTTTACAGTTCCTAGACTACACAGGTGTGGAAGTGTGAGTAACAAAAACACACACATATACAGTAGTAACAGCCATACAATGTTAAACACACCAGTTTTCATTGATTGTACTTTTTTTTTTTTTTTTTTTACCTGGTAAAAAAACAACTTTTTTTTTTGTATTGCATTTGAATGCAACAAAATAAAAACAGGAAATGGCACTGAAATTTGGCACAACATACAAAAAAAAAAAAAGGGTCACAATGAGTTACAGTGTTCACATGAACCGGAAGCTTTTGTAATATATTATCTCCATAAACCTGAGAATCTATTCAGTGTATAATATAATTTTTTTTTTTTTACAGATATCAGAAAATAAATAGAATCCTGTGTGATGCAGAACACCGTGTGAACACAGAAGTGGTCATGCTCCACAAAGACGCACAAGATAATACAAAGATAATACACGCTGCTTGACCAGTGGATAACAAATCTGAATTTTACCAAAAAAAAAAAAGAAAAAAAAAAAGGAAGGACCCATGCTTTGTTTCCTCCTGTGCTGTGCTCATGTGCTTGATTTTCCAGGAGCTACTTGATTCCTTAGGTAGTCAGTAAAGAAGTGACAGACTAGAAAAACAGCACCTTTTTGTTTTTCTGTGTGTGTGTGTGTGTGTGTGTGTGTGTGTGTGTGTGTGTGTGTGTGTGTGTGTGTGTGTGTGTGTGTGTGTGTGTGTGTGTGTGTGTGTGT
>JAVQJX010005601.1:0-12588 GCA_036025115.1 Ambassis agassizii | reverse complement strand
ACTTTTAGCCACTTAAAATATTCACGATCATACTTTCCCAACCACATGAATGACAGGTATATCTTATGTGTAATGTGAGCCTGTAAACTGATGGTTCAGAGTCTAAAAACAGTGTCAGTATATGAGGCATCCAGTCAGTAAGTAGGTCCTATTAAAGGCATCTGGGTTTGGCAAGAACTGTCTTGATTATGGTTGACAGCTCAGTCAGAGCATGTCTTGGCCCAGGCTGGCATCATTTCCTCCCATAATGCATATCAGCGTGTTAATACTATTACCCTGGCTGTAAGTATTTATTCTCTGTATATTAACCATCCTTCTAACTTTATCTGTAATAACTGCTGTGTTGTAGGTGTATTAATATTTGACTTGTGACACCATCAGTGACATTTATTCTCACCCAGCAGTATAAATAGATGACATTAAATTGTTTGTCACTCTTTTTTCTTACATTTGCAATATTAAAACATATATTAAATTTATCTGTAAGGAGTTAGAATATAAAGACAAGAGCACAAATTAAATACAATTATTAAAATGAGTGCAGCCTAAAGAGAGCCAAAATGAATGAATCAAATCAGAGGATGTCAGAGGCCCAAAGGCATACTATATACTCATGTCACATTAGATATAAACCCAAGTATTAGTTTTGGATTCTTATTTTTTCTAACTATTTCAAAGTTGTGCATAAATAATTTAGACTGTTTGTCTCTAATGTTGCACCAGCAGCTAACCAAACAGACCCTCTGTACATAGTCTGCAAATTTTACTAAACTACGCTGTTCTGACCACCATGACTTGAAATGTTGGAGAGGCTGTAGCACAGATATGATGTTATAAGAATACTTTAACAATATATATAATATACATAAAAGCTAACAAACAAATCAGAGCAGATCAGAGCAGGTAGTGAGCAGTAGCAAAAATGACTTTACACCATGTATATATTGCATTGTTTCAGACCATTTTACCTCACTTATTTTTAAATCTGAATGTAGGAAGAATATGGTTAAACATTATGTATTGTCTAAACGATTGAACTGTAAAGGACCTGCATGCTGAATTTAGTGACATCAAGTGGCAGTTCCATAGACTGCAGTATTACTCTTTGCACCCGCGAAGATTACAGGAAGACCTCGAGCAGCTAACAGTAAAAACACATGAATTATGCTCTCTATAGGCAGTGTTTGGTTTATTCAGACTGGGGCATTGTAAGGTGGCAAATTGACAAATAAATATTAAGTGCTCATTCTAATTTAATTTAGCTGATTTATTAGTGATTAATAAAGAAAAAGTCATCATAAATGCTTCCATTTCTGCTAATACATCCTACTGAGTCCTACACACTCTAAGTGCTTTACTTGTTTGTTGATGTTTTGCAGTAGAAACAGTCAAACTAAACAATATTTAATAATTTGCATCATAGGCATTTAAAGATGAACAGCTTCTACATTATGTATATACCTTTGCACATTTTAACCCACTATGATGTCACATTTTTTCCCATCAACCATTTGATCAATTAAAAAAGTGATCATCAGTGGCAACAACATGCAGCATTGACCTCCTGACAATAGTTTAGGCGAGTGTTTTATCTGTGTGTGTGTAAAAATAAAGGGAGGCGACTGAGCCCATAATAGACCTATACAATAAAGCCAGAGAGAGAGGGTGGTTGATGTGTGTGGTACCACAGGACCAAAGCACATAAGACATAAAAGACGCTATCAAAGAGAGTAAACCACAGATTCCCATTATTGTGTGACATTAGCCCATAGCATACAGTAACCCTTAATGATCTCAGGGACGCCTGCAGCACACTGTCCTTTAATTACTTCCTGGTTGAACGATAGTTATTTCCTGGGAGCAAAATTCAAGGAAAGAGAATAGCTGCACATGTCTTTGTCGTTTGATGCTTTGTTCATTTTGCTAGAGATAAGTATGGATAAGACATGGAGTAAATGGAATGCAGAGTACCACACATATACTGAATTAGTCCCTATTTATGTATGCATCAAACTACTTGTGCAGACAGGCTACTCATACAGAACTGGATCAATTAAAAGAGATTTGGACAGACTGAAACTTCACAGTGTGCTAATTAGGCAACCAGCTGATACACTCAGCAAATGGAAATGTATTCCTTTCCATTCCATTTCCTCGATCTGTTTGCGTGCCTCATGTCACCCCAAGGAGTTTTAGCAGGACACTAATTCTTTATCTAATTTTCCCCAATTCCCCATTGCCTCTCTTCTTGTGTCTCCCTGCCTCCATCCTGCTCTGTCTTTCTTCTCACGCTGATAGTTTATCCCAAAGGATCCCAGCAGTTGTCAGTAATCAAGGAAATCACTCTCAAAGAGCTACAAATAGGTCACTTATCTGATGTCTGGTTTGATCTGACAGAGACAGACAGCCAGTTCAGTCCTCTGCATCTGCTATTTTTAGTGTGATTAGTAGCTGTTCTATCTGCTAGAAGGTACAGACGAATTAAAGTTATTGATAGATGGAAAGAGAGAGAGAGAAAGAGAGAGAGACACTGAAAGGAGGATAAAAATCCCACCATCAGTATTCTATTCAAATAGCTCAATAGAGCAGTTGTCACTCATGGGATTCCCAGGACTCCACGAAACTGTGCTTCTTCATTTATTCAATTTATTGATATAAAGACTCTTCATTAAGAGACACCAGTAAATGTGACATCTGGTCCCAGGTGGCCTCAATGTGGGATGTTAAGCAGGCATAGAAGCAGAGTCCACATGACATGTTAGAGCTCCTTTGTCTCCTCTTGGGGTTATTATACTGATGGGCCAACTATACACAGTCAGCTTTGAAGTTCCAATAAAGAGACAGAAAAAGACACACACACACACACACACAATCAGCAATGCAGCTGTGCCCATGTCTGCATGCAGAGTCACAGACCCATGGCAGGTGAAAATTTCATAAGTATGTTTCCCACATGACGGCCTCGTGAATTATTGAACTGAGCTAGTCTTTTTGATCCACGCATTGGTGCGTGCACAGAGAATCTCTTACCTGTCAAACACTTCACTAAACACACATACATAGATACAAGCTGCCTCTTATGTGCCCAGGAAATATTTATGTAAAAAAAGTAGATGCAAGGTTCTTTTTCTTCTTCTTCATTTCTTTTTAGTTTTTGTATGTCCCTGCAGCTTGAGCAGATGGAATTCTTTGTGGTTTGCCTCAGTGCATTTCTTCTGGGTTTGAACAGAGCGTCCTTAACATGTTTGTCTCCTTCACAGATAAGACAGAGGATTTCTCAGGCACATTTTCATTACTGAAATGCATAATCCGTCTGTTCTGTTCCACATTATGTATCAGTATTCAAACAGATGACACTGATGATGAGGGCGAATGATCAAATTATGCCATTATTTATGCTGTAATTTCATCCCACTTTGATTGGCAGATGGTGGGTGTTGTGAATAATAAATGTAATTACTCTTATAGTGCCAGCATCACGGTACAGTGATTACATGTGCCAAGTAGAACAGCCTAAATGTGCTGATTGATAGAAGTTATACAATAGTGTATATTACTCCAGGACCTGCAGGGTCCACAAATGGATCCTGTGTGAAGTGAGCTCAGGAAATGAAAATTGTAATGTTGAAAGCTACAGCAGAGTGCTACACCGTGGGTGTGGGAGCACTATGTTGGAAATTAAGAGAGAGGGTATCATGTTCAAACAGAGAAATGTTTTATGCAGCAGCCGCCGTCACCACTGAACGGATGAAGTAATTTCATTTTCATGCATGATCTGCAGCCTCACAGACCAGGAAAATTGCATAGGAGGGGAAGAGAAAGATAGAGAGAAAAAAGAGTCAAGCCTTCCCTTTTTCTCCATTTGACTCTGTGATTATTCCCTCTGACTTGTAACCATAGTGATGGTTCAGTGCCCAAAGTTAGAAACAGATAGAAACTACCAATAGTTGGCAGCTATTTTAATAATCAATTATTTGCCTAAACATTTGCTCCAATGTGCAGATGCTTTTCTTTGTCATGTGTGATAATAAAGCATCTTTGGACAGATCTGACCTCCATCATGGCAAAAGGGGTTCAAAGGGAGCCAGACATTTTAAAGATATTTTTGTCCTCCAGACAGTTTCATTAGTTCTTCTGTGGAGGTCTGGTTTTTATTAAGGACCGCAGTGGGTTTTGTCCAGTGAGATTCACATGACTCATGCTGTTGAGACTTTGGGAGACAAGGACATGTTGTTTTATTCTACTTTCAGTCTTAGACTGTTTAATAAAATAATTGTTGGAGTTTTCTAAATATGCCTCATGTCTCTTCCATAATAGTTAGTCACCTCATAAATGCAAGGATTAACAATGTAAAACTAAGCTACTTGTTTTTTACACCCTTATAAGCACAGCTAATGATTGACTCCAACTCTGTTCTGGTCTTTTTTGATAACGTGAAAGCACAAGGTTACAGCTTGTATATATACCCAGTTACAGTTTAATACCGGATTCCACATTAATGTTGGTGCATTGTGTGGTAGCACAGTACCAACCAGGAAACCCATTCAATATCAAGGAATGCCATGACCCACTTAAAAAAAAACTGCAAAAGTATTAATATTTTATTGCTCTAGCTGAAGTGCCTCTAATACTAAAACTGAAAAAACACCTTTTCAGGGGAGTAGGTGCATTGAGAGCCTGATGTATTTGAGAATAATTTCATAATTCAGGGTCCTATCCTATCCTATCCCATTCCTAACCAATACAATCCAGTAAGAAATTCTGCAGTTATTTCTTGAAGATCAACAGGTCAGACAAAAAACGCCTGCCAATAGATCTGGATCCCTGTTCTCACCTCCAGGCTGGAGGTTCAAAGTCTGACACAAAAGAAGGCTTGCTGTGAAAATGTTATCATCAGTGTATCTTTAAAACATCCCACATACTCTCAGCTTTCTTTCAAACTTTCAGTTTTACTTTACAATGTGCTTCTGACAATTTATGTCACATACTCTGCTCTGAACATCTTGTACTTTTTGTTGCAAGCGAAGAAAAAGCCTAAAAAAACAGATTTTCCTCTCTGCTGAACTTGTTTCTCTTGGTTTTCCCCAGATCCGCTCAGATCAGGATAAGGATGTTGGCATCCGCTACAGCATCACTGGAGCAGGCGCTGATCAGCCCCCAAGTGGTATCTACAACATAGATCCCATCAGTGGAAACATGTTTGTCACCCAGCCCCTGGACAGAGAGGAGAGAGCCTCCTACCATGTAAGGGAAACATGGCTGTCTCATCTGCTTTTTGTTTCCTTTCTAGCTCCAGTTAAATCTGTGTTTTTTTTCTACTGTCTACACTTTTTCATTGTTTCATTTATTCAACTCTGATGTCTGGCAAAACAAAAACACACAAGACCACAGGCAGGAGACGTTCTTTTTTACACACCCGCCTCTGTAGGCCTTGACTGATGCTGAAGCCAGCCATGAAATAAAGAAAGCCTTGAGAAATCTCACTGCCACTTAAGCTGCCATTAAGATTAAGGTTTGGCTGCACAGAGTATAGGATGGATAGAAAAAAGGTGAAGGGAAGGAAAAACAAGCTTACAAGTCGGTGCTGTATGTGTGTGTGTGTGTGTGTGTGTGTGTGTGTGTGTGTGTGTGTGTGTGGCACGCAAATTGATAAATGATGTGTTTTACGCCTTCTCCTGCCCATGTCTTCTCACTTTATGTACGTCACTTCACCCTTTTGTGCCGCAGGGCCACACTTTGTTGCACGCTCACCTCCTGCACTCTGAGCAGCTGTGCTGTTCAGCGTGGGGCAGGATGACAGCTGTACAGTTAGCCTGTATTTGGCCCATAGGATCCCCCACCACACGCACACACAGGAAGCTAGAGGGTTGAGTTCAAAACCGGCCCCCCATGGAATGTTGGGTAAAACAGCTTTTGTGGACGTGTGAATTAAATATGCATGTCTCATGAGGCTTATGTTAATTGTGGGCCATCGGTTCATATATACACATTAAAGGTTTCATTTTATATCAGCAAAGACTAACACCTCCACTCGAGGTGAGTGCTGATGTCAGACTCACAATGCCTCTGCGCCTGTCAGCATGATAGATGGCTCTGCTGTTGATAGAGCTAATTCAAAAGCACGCTCCTGTCTTTGCAGGAAGAATGTGGGGGCAGGGCTCCTTTCAGCACACACACTCAGCAGCCGGAACACATTACAAACTTTAATACATACACACTCTCATTGTTTTTGTGCTGGGTGTAAACAAACACAAAGCTCTACATGACTGTCTTCTTGATTGCTTGTTCTCATACTTCTGCGTGTGTGTGTTCCATTTCGTTTTAGATGAGCCTCTAGTTACCTGACATGCTACGTTCAGGCTCTGGACACTGCTCTGTGTTTGTTGTCCCTCCATACCTGCTCTTACACTCAACCAGCAAATTGGGATCAATAAAGCAGCCAGGTTATTGGTCCCTGGAAAAGGACAGCCGCTCAGTAAACAGTTCTTATTTGACACAGCCTGTAGTGAAAACAGCATGTTAGGTTGAGGGCACTTCAAGTTGAATGCTGTTCCTATTTAGACTCTGTGGGCCCATGGTGCTTGTGATGTGATGTATGATTTAGTGCAAGAGAATGTAGCCAGCGTTTGACCCATGGGAAATTTAGTCCATGGCTTACTTTCTTTCAACTTGACAGGAAGTTCCCGGCACTGCTGCGCTCTCATAGGCCAAACTTTGCTTGTTAGTTTTGGGTTGAAGAGAAAAGAGAGACGAGGCTGCTGTTTTTGACAGACTAGCACCAGGAGGAAGTGATCTGTGAGGTGAGGAGAGTGGGTGTTAGCCTGAGCTTCAGTTGTGTCAGGCAGAGTTACTGTGAGACAGCAAGGCACGAGGAGAATTGAACAAATATGAGAATGTGTGTTTTTTTTTTCATTTTTGTTTGTATGAATACTTTTATGTGGGGTGAGTTTATGTTGACATTCACAGTTAGCAGTTATGTACTTGACATAGTGTTTGTGAATTCACCTGGCAACAAATGATCTTTTAAAAATATTAGAACAATTTATGGTAGTGATTTATTTATATTGATATTAAATTAGACCTTATGTATAGTTTAGTTTTGTGTAGAATACACTTTTTACCTTATTTTTATTAATCTTATCTAATACACATATATAATATAAGAAAATATGCACACATGCAGAAAGGACATGACATGCAAAAACCAAAGCATGCAGTCATTATCACACTTACACATACACAGTCAAACGTATCACAGTCACACATCCTCAGCATGTAGTGTTCACAGCTGAGAAAACAGATTGTGCTTGTTTGTTTGTTGGGTCTCCTCTGAATGTTTGTTTGCTGTGCGTCAGCCAATGAAAAACTAGCATCAAGTGGCTAAAGAGGGCTCTCCTGATTGGCTGAGTGTGGCTCTCCAGTGTGCATTTGTCTGCTTGTCAGTGTCCATGTTTATATGTGTAAACATGAGTCTGAATTGGTGCTTGCCTGTGTGTGTGAATGCTCAAGCGGCCATGTGTCGGGATATGGTTTGATACATCCTTCAGAGGCAGGAAAAAAATGCCAACATGATTAGTTGTGTCTTCTGAAGGCAGGTGCTGCCATTCAGTCTTACATGTCACCTCACAAAACATCATGACTTCCTGTAAATAGGCTGACAGGCAGATCCTCCACGACTCTGTGCAGACTGAAATATTTTGCTGCCAGCGTGTCAGTTTTAGGCAGAATGAGAGCCCTTCTCCATTCACCAAGCCAAGCTGTGATTGAATAATATTTCTGTGGAGGATATGAAATTCTGAGCAATTGAATGAGAGGAATGTAAGTCACGGTGAACAGTGCTGGTTTGGTTCCAGGGCTATTACAAAGCTTTGCGTAATGTTGGATATCATTAGTGAGGGTTGGTGGGGAGGAGAGGGTATGTAACAGCAGTGGCGGAGATTAAGACATCCCACTGCAGATGATGATTGCTTTTGTCAGTCCTCCCTGTCGGAGCCCCCGCACCACCACCACCCCAGTCCCCTCACTGCCTCTTCGTATTTCCATCTCTCATTTACTTACACAAGACTCACTAACTCTCATCCTTCCCTTCCCACTCTCGTTTTCTTGCACTACATTTTTACTTCATCCTCTTCCTCTTTGCTCTCTCTCTCACACCGTGCGTTGTCAAGGAACAGCTCATCACACTGAGACATCCATCCAAATGGCTGTCTTTGTCAACACAAACTGAGACAAACATTCTCCCTTGAACAAAAAGAAGCCACAGCTTGAGCTGCAACACCTTTCTGATATTTTTTAGGCCTCTGGCTGTGCTAACAACAAAATAGGTGTTGTTTGTGTCTGCAACATTTCACTACTTTGCCCCTCTCTGTGTTGTTGTAGTCAGTGCCAAGATACCAAAAGGATACTTGTGCCACATTGGCAGGCAAGAAACAGGGTATTTGCCAGTTAAATGAAGTTGCCAATTAACAAAGTCAAGGTTGCGTTCTGTGCTGGGTTTGTTTCCGTCCAGACACTCTGCAGAGTTTCATATCAATCAAGCCAGCTCCCTGTTGTCAAAGCTAGTTGAGCTACATTTGGAATATTCATTAAGCTCTTCTTTTGGCAGTGAATACTAAAAATATCTATGTGTATTCACAGCTGCGTGCCCATGCAGTGGACATGAATGGGAACCAGGTGGAGAATCCAATCGATCTGTACATCTATGTGATCGACATGAACGACAACAGACCTGAGTTTCAGAACCAGGTGTATAACGGCTCTGTGGCCGAAGGCTCCAAACCAGGTAAGACTTCTGTTTTGTGCCGTTGCAGATATTCAGCAGCAGTCAGCGAATGGCTGCATGTTTTTGTGATACTTTTGCTGTTTTTCACACTGTGGAGAGGAAGTATGTGTGGGAGAGGTGAATGGAGGAGAGACTTTTTTGCAAGGTGAAACAGACATGCTAACAGACATATTATCGTAGAGCTGTGAATGAATGTGACACCATAGTTGATAGTAATTAAGGTACTTTTCTGCTTTCTCTGACTCATAATTTTCTATATATGTCTCTGGGGTTCGTTACTGATTAAGTGAAGTGTTTTTTACAGTGTCACAAAGTAAAAGAAAAGTGAAAAGTTAAAAGAAAGAAAAAAGCATAATATGAGAAATAGCACAGTAATAAGTCCAATACAAATAATAAGCATAAAAAAGTTTGTCTCTGGTCGTGACATAGTACAAACACCCAAAACACCTGACACTGGACAGCAAAACATACTCATGTTCTCCACTTGGGTACAACCGACAGGCCTTGCTCAGTGGACCTTAGGGGCCTAGCAGGGATATTAAGCATTAGGAGCTCACTGATATACTCTGGACTGAGATTATTCAAGGCCACAGATGAAGAGGAGAGTCTTGAATAGAATCCTAAATAAATCTGATTTGAAATCCTCATTGCTGCCTGTAGTGGTGGAATTTTTCAGGTGATAGAAACCACCAGTGTTTATGAAGTCTCTGTGAGTATGGCCATTGCCATAGTAGAAGGTAAGAAGTTTGTTGTAGATAGAGAAAGAATGTGATGTTGTCTTCATTTTGTTACACATCCTACATAAGCATTGAGCATCCTGAATAGAATCACCTCACAGAGGTGAGTATGAAAGAAATCACTGCAATTTAGAGTGAATTTTTGTGGTGTTCAACCATTTAAGGTCATACATTTTCACCTTCCCCACTGAATATACATCAACAGAGCTAGCACTGTGGCTTTTGTTATGGGAGGACTGCTGCACTCGAGCTTCACCTCTAATTGGCTGAGTCATATTGAAAGCCATAAAGGACTCACAAATACAAGCCTATAATAATTTCATATTATAACCATTTAATGCAACAATTTAAATTAACATGTGGAAAATCACCACTTAAACAAGCACTTTTGTACCGTCATTCTGAGGTCTGCTGAAGATTATTTATGTAATGATCCTTTTGAAGTTGTACTTCAGGCTGATTTATGAATAGCTAAAAGGTTTTATTGGATTAGTTATATTTAATTTAATTAATACTAAGAAAATACTAAGAAAATGTTGAAAATTACAGCAATACTCTCCTTTTTAATTTCACCAATGAAATTCTCATAATGCTTCAGTCACACTTACATACGCTGAGGTGCAAACTTGACCTGAGGTTTTCACAGAAGGATGTGTTTATGAGATATTTTTGTTACAGTGTCTTGGCTGGATGCATCATTATCAGATCCTGCAGAGCATGGAGAGATGCAGGCCTTCCCTCAGACTCAGGAAACAGAGTTATGGTCAGTGCAAAGCCAGAGACAAGAGCAGAATGTGCAAGTAGCCCTCTTGTCTCGACTGGAAGAACTCGTGTTCTAACAATCAGACCCCGAGGACCCGTGTTTGTCTTCACAGCGTCCAGATATTGTTCTGCTGCAAAGTTTAATCTCAGGGGGATTTGTAAACAATATAGGAAGAAGCATGTTGTGCATGTGTATGTGTGTGTGTGTGTGTGTGTGTGTATAGATGAGCGAGCACGGGATTGAGTTTGTGTGTCTGTATGTGTGTGTGTATGTATGTGTGTGTGAGAGAGAGTGAGAACACCGTGGTTACTTCTCAGTGGAGCGTGGGCATATATACAGGGTTCTAATTAGTGAGGCAACCACACATTCCAAAAGCTTCTTTCATTGTTTCTCCCTCCAATACTCTCAGCGTCGTTTAAAATGAGAACATACAACGATAAAAGCGCTTGAATTAAATTTTGTATTGAGCAAAATAAAATCTGTGATACCAATTAAGAACAAACATTTTACACTACAGTATGTACAATGTAATTGCTTAGGCTTTCATTAAGCAATCGCTGCTGTGTATTTGTTTGTGGAGTGGATGCTGTTAGGTGTTCAGAGTGCTGTGTCAGAAGAAAAAAAAACATTTCATTTGTGGAGCACATGCCTTCTTTTGCTCACTCACTGGTCTCTGTACTGATGAATTTTAATTAGGAAAATAGACTGTTAGCTTAATTGCCTTTTTGGCCAAAGGAAACAAGAATAATTGTGATTCATCTTCAGTGGAGATTTAGGGAGACATACTCTTATACTTTTCTGGCCCATTTAAGCCTTTAATATATTCTCTGCCAGTTAAATCTTTTACTTGCTTTTAATGGACGTAGTTTAGACCTCAAGTTAAGTGCAGCACAGTTTTGCTGAAGTTGTTTTTTATACCCAGCAGCACTAACTCCAAACTTGCAGCCAGAGAACATGGCCATCACTAAGATGCACACTTAAAATGAGGTACATTATTAATGCCAATTCCAACTCTGACATGCACCTTTCTTCACACAGATGAATCTCTGCTGCATTAAATCACAAAAACCTGAAGCAACAACCAAAAGTATTAACATTCTATATAAAAAAAACGGTATTAAATAAAATACAGTGGTATCTGAGGCAACAATTACACTTGATTTTTCTTTGAAAGTGGTGCAGATTCTGAAGCTCCTCTCATTTTCAATCCTGTCTGTGCCAGGGCAGCGGCTGTTATTTTTGACACTTATTCACTTCAGTCCTTGCTTCTTATAATGTGTAATATAAAATCTCTTTGTTAATTAAAGATTGTGGATTTTTTTTTATTTAACAAAAAAACCAGCAGAGCAGAGCTGAGCCCCTCTGTGTGCAGCCTGTATTTACATGTAGCTTGAGTAATCCTGTGGATTAGAAAGACCATAAAATCTCTCAGGTGTTACCCCAGGGGACACACTCATCGCTTCCATCCTGGCAACAGGTGCAGTGTTGAAACCTGTCACAGCACAGCAGCTGACAGGTGCTGCTCTGGGCAGCAATGCTGCTGGACACAATATATGTCAATTCTTTGTCTGAGTTCCCTAAAGCACTGGCAACAAAAGCAAATTATTTGAACGACTGGATACCAGCAGGGTGTGCACAAAGTGGGCAGTTTAACAGTTTTAGTATTTACGGCATCATTTGTATTGTATGTAAAAACAAAAAAGCGCAGCACCTTTATATACATAATTTCTCAATAGAAACCAGTAGTTCTTATTGTTTGTAAATACCAAGCAAACAGGGGTGTGTGTTAAAGTAGCAGTGGTATCACTTTCAGTACATCTACAGTCCCAGAAATCAAAGGTTCTCTGAAGCATTACAACACATCTTCATATCTAGCACTGTGTAAAAGCCATCAAAAGGCAGACCTACAGGGAATCACCCTTATCAACCTCACCAGATGGTACATAGGTAGAGATTCCATCAAACAGTCAGGCTGGACCAGTTTGATACCACTGCATTCGTCCCTATCTGCCACTGGGTTCTGCTTAGCACCCAATAAACCTGAGCGCAATCGTATACATTCTGCTAGTAATAAAAGAAGCACATTGCATACAGTTATTATTACTGAGGAATGATTCACCCTCAAACTATAGGATTTTTTTCTGGACAGGCTTGCTAAACATGTTGTGTTAATATGTTTAGTGTTGTCATTCTCTTCATTAGATGTTGTCACACATCATTCCTACACATCTTTCACCTACATGCAGTGAGTCATCATGTATTGTGAGGAATGATTAGAAAACTAGATTAAATGAATTAATACAAAC
>JAVQJX010005597.1:0-10028 GCA_036025115.1 Ambassis agassizii | reverse complement strand
AAATATCTGTTTCCTCACCAAAGTTACTTTAGAACTGATGAAGCTGCTTGGATAAGCAGTGAAACGTCTTCAAGAAAACTCTACAAGTCCAGATGCCTTCATTCAACTCCTTTGAAAGTGTCTCAGTGAACAAGCATTAGAAAACACAGCTGTGTGTTGTAGGCACTGTAAGTATGTGTCAATGGACTGTGGCGTCTCCGGTAGACCTGGACTCCCTGGGACTCTCTGGAAGGCTCTGACTGCCGCCATGTCGTCTAAGCTCCTTATGCAGGCAAAGAAGTGGAGTGTGAGCAGGAAGCTCATGGTGAGTCAGCTCTTGCCCGTAGCTCAAAGCAGTCACGGCCATAATAAATAATAAAAATGTCGTAATATAATTAAAACGAGTTCTAATTTGTCACAAACAGGGAACTTATCAATTTTTTTCACCAGGCTGTAAACATGTTTATTTCGGCTGTAAAGTTGGCCATTTTAAACCTGGGAGTCTACGGGGATTGTCTCACTTGGAGCCAGCCCCTAGAGGACAGGGCGTGAACTGCAATGCTCTACATCTCCCTGACTTTTGTATTGAACAAACCTGTTCTAATAGCAACAACACACACACACACACTCGTAATGATAGAAAATGTTAGATATGGGAAGAAAAAGACAAAACCACTTGGCAAATGTTAAGTGGAGATTAAAGTGGATTTATAGGTAAAGCTATTTACCTGTCTACTGATTATAGGGACAGCCTTTGTTCCCTGTAAAAAGATAAGGATAAGGCTGACCACAGCTGTTCATAAGGCTAGTGGTACAAAGACTGAGCAACCAGCCACGTCTGGCACCTCTGGGACTCCAAAATCACACAGGGTAGAAGGAGGAGGGGGGGGATGCAGCGCGATGTCATCATCTGTCTGCCATCATCTGTGTTAACACACAGTGACATGAAGCCTGATTTCCAAGAAAGAGCGGGATGTGGAGGGAGAACAGATGAGAGGAAACCAGATGAATCACCAATGGGTTACAGAGCAGCTGCCTGAAAAGAAAAAAAAGCCAGCACCTTCACTTCCCATATCAAATTATTAACTAAGGCAGTTTAAATATGACTAGACCTGATGGTAATTCCCATTATGATGACGCTTGAATCATAAAACACACTGCATCATTTGTTCCAATCCTCCTTTCTGATTTCTGGTTAACCCTTTGGAAACCATCACACATCTTCATGCATTCATTTCTACAAGATTCTGTGCAGTCTTCTTGGCTCCTGATGTGCACGTCAGTTTGTACAACCACAGCATGCAGTATTATCACATCCCCTTTAGCCTCTTGTGGCTGATTGTTTTGTTTTAGTATTTTGGCTCACCTTCACTGCTTCTGTGTTTGTGTTCACAAGAAAAGGCCTTATAAACTCACTGTATGCTGGAGTTATTGCAGTCATATGGGAACAAGATGAACGCTGATGTTGTTAAATATCAAGTATGTCACTGTAACACTATAACAATTATTATATCTGGTTTTGCTGTCTCCAAATAACCAAAGACGAATAAACGATACATTGTTATTACTTCAACTGCCAATACTGTGAATCTAACTGATGCCAGCTGTGAATTAAGAACAGACCCCTTTTCCCAGGAAGACCCACAGGAAGTGATTTACGATCCCCAACGAAAAAGGAAGTAAGCAGTTTTAGCATTGCCTCTCTCTTTGATTGACAGGTGGTGACTGCATCCCAGGAAGAAGAAAAAAGAAAACAAAAAAACAGCAGCCAGTGGCTGAGAAGCAAGGGCAACAAAACGGAGACAGCTTTTCCAGCATGACCTCACAGAGTCATAATTAACCCAGGGTGAAAATTAAAAGATTAAAAGGAGGTGCCTTGGAGCTAAAGTGGATATGAAAATAAAAAAGGAACAGGCTGCTGATCAGCCAGCAGACCTGGACTTAATTTTCCTTACCTGACATAGTTACAAATGCGATGATTCACTAAAGACCTGGTACAAAAAGGACGAGACGGCACGAGGGCAGACGAGCTTGTCAGACGCAGAGTTCTCTTTTAGCTCCACATTGAGTGAAGCAGAAAGACTGAGGCTGGTTTGGAGGGCCTCGGCACACACGTGCAACTGGCAGGTGTATGAATGCGAACAGAGGATGAGGACATGTAGAACAAAGAGTTTAGAAGATTAACCGATAATGCCCTGATCATGTGCAGTAGCCACTTGTGAAATATTTTCATCACAATTCTTCGCTTTGTTAGCATGACGAGGTGGAATACACCAAATATTTTTGGCCTGCACAGACTGAAATATTTACCATAACCTCAAGCCTTTATGTATTATAAAAACTGAGAGATGAATCAAAAGTACAGTGAAGGGTTCTTCATTTTTTGATGATAAAATCATGGCTGGATGGATGTAATTTCACTTCATCATCCAAAAAGGTCACAATTTACCTTATTAATAAATAATAAAATAATCCAGCTACCATTGAGCTATCTGTTGTGAGCCTTTGGCATTTTCATGTGATGCACACAATGCTTATATGTGACAGGCAGTCTACTGTCAACATGTAGTCTATAAAATGTGCCTGATGTGACAGATCACATGAGGATCTGCTGTTGTTTTGATTTTTCTCTTTGAATAAAGGCTTGAGAGGCGCCAGCAAGCCTCACTGAATCCTCCCAGCATGCACCCTAACCTGGTAACCAGCAGCTCTGTCTCCGGTGTGTCGTTGCGTTAGCTAACAGCAGCAAGAAGCCCATCTGCCTGTTGTCCTACCTGTGGAGCAGAACAGGTGACAGTGTATGTGCGCAACGACGGCCACTCACCAACTGATTTCAGTGCGCTTCGCCGAAGGAAGGAAAAAAAGAAAGACCCAAGGAGTCCGAAGTTAGAATTAGCCACCAGCCACCATCTTCCGCTTGGACGAAGAAGAGAAGGTGCGCAGCATCATGAAGCTCGTCCCAAACGACACATTACACAGCTTCATCGCAGCTCACTCCGCCGGACCCGCGGCATAGTGGACTGAGGAGCCAGGGACGCCCGAGCGCTCCACTGCACGCTCAGGCAGCAACAGGGAGGAGCGTCAAGGTGCACGCGCTTAGCCCGGAGGACACACGGAGAAGAGGGCATCCGGCTTTCAAAGTAAGAGCGCAAGAGCTGTCAAGGAGGGAATGGTGAAAGAATGTGAAGCCAGAATGGGACCGTGCTCGACGTGCGCCTTCGCCTGTTAGCACGAGTTCAATGATGACTGGCGTGGAAAGTCGTTGTAGGGTCAGCATGGCGGTGTGAGGCGCGTCATTTCCCAAAGTTCACTGGAAATATTGTTTACTTTAGACTTTGTCACCCAGCTATTCTGTCTTAGTTAAGAAAATGATTAACGTTTTCTTCCCATTATGCGGTGCCATGTGCGCAAACAGTGCACATGCGCACGCCTCTCTGTCTCTTTAGAGACTTTGTCATTTACCAACTCCACTCCTTTTGCAAACTAGTGAGCTACAACATAATGGTTTCATAAAGTCCCGTCCAACAACACACGTGTTCAGATACAGCTGCGTGAAAAGCCTCCTCAGCGTGGGCTGGTTTGGTAGATGACAGGATGTCAGAATGCGCGCGCCACTCGCTCCAGCGTATTCGCAGAATGCACAGTAACCTTAAAAAACGTGTCCAGGGTTTTGTCTTATTGTGAAGACACCCGGGACAGCTTCCCGTGTTATTCTCCTCCACTCTCTTCTGCCTTTCCAATGCTGCTCAAGGTTTGTACCATTGTCTTTTATGGGGGGGTGCACGTGCACCCCATGGACATTTCAAACACGCACAAAATAAATGGCCCATTCGAATTTTGCGATTAATCCTTAGTCCTGGATAAACTAGATAATTTACGTGTCACTTCCTCTGTCTGAGCTTTACTACAGCATTGTAAATACTAATACCACCTTAAAAAGTAACGGAGAACAGAAATACCATATGAAAGTGTCAGTCAACAGGCTGTTTTACATTTTTCTGTCACATGTTGGATTCACATTTTCAAACATGTACTGCTACAGTGGTCAATAAGAACATGTTGTGAAGGAAGGCAGAAGCTTTATCTCTGTAGGTTACTGAAGCTGATTATTCACACCTTCACTGTGTGACTGAAGGTCAGACACAAGCAGATGGAGGTTCATCCCCTGTTGTTTTAAGTCACTGTCTGACCTGCCCATAGACTACTGCTGTATAAAATAAGTATGTGTTGCTTTTGGGTGTTTATGTCCTCCTTAAAATGTCCCTGTACTGGACATAATGTCACTTTAGCCTATAGTTGTTAAATGTATTTAAAAGCAACAAAATATAACCAATCAAATTTGTTCGTCACAAAATAGAATGGATTAAATTAAATGGGATGCTGAGGCGTATTTTGAAATTGTATTTATTCATTTATCCATGTATTTGCGCATTAGCACTCAATTGGTGGAAGCTTTGTAATAACTGCTGGGTAAACCAATCAGTTCGGCCTGAACAAAAATGCAGTAATTTGAGTCAATGCACTCGAACCGACTCGAACTGTGCCGGAAGGGAAGGGATTTTTTCTTCAAAATAAAAGCAACGTGTTAATCTGCACTGTATTAAAGTTGAAATTTGTATACACGTGAATGGAACTCTACGTCAAAGTGCCAAGCAGCGTCGTATTGTTGTTTGTAAATGTCGTCAAGCGATGCTGTACTAGAGAAATAAGACGAGTCTGCGTGTACCGATTTTAATTTGAAAGGGTCACACGGGCACGCCTGTGTTCTTTTTAGCGGAATTGACTTCGCCATTTTGTTTTAGTTTCTTCCTGAACTTCTCAAGCTTTTGCGACTTTCGTCGGATTTGAGAATTAAATCAACATGGGGGCATGTTTGGCGTTGGGTTCCTTGGCCAGTTGTGTGAGTAAACATTTACCGGTTTCAGTGCTTCTGTATGAAGTTCGGAGACTCATTTTTTGCCATGTCTTGACTCATTTCGCCAACAATTATGTTGGTTAGCCAAAGACGTCATTACGCCGGGAGAAGTTTCACTGTGTATTTGACTGGGGCTTAACACGCTTGTCGTGTGACATTGTGTTTATTTGTAAGTAATTGTTGCGCCTTCAATGTGGCATACATTCTCTAAACCGAGATGATGAGTACAGAGACCAGCCGACTCCAAAAACTGGTGTGTGGTGTTTCTCTGCGGTTACTGTGCGTGGTTGGTGCGGGATGTCAATAATAAGTTATCAGTTTTGATAAAACGGGTACAATGTGTTGCCTATGTATTGAACTCTATGGGAAAGTGTGTTCTAGATGTTATAGGGGCCGTATACGCAATAGGCCCACTGGTTAAAACAGATACGCAAGGTGTTCTCCCCAAAACAGTTTCCGGTTTTTACTCCTGAATCGTTCATTTTAATTTTTAATATAAATGTATTATTATTATTATTATTATTATTATTATTATTATTATTCACAAGTAGACAACAGCTGCTATATTTTCTCACAATTTGGATGTTATCTGTCTAAATTATGTGTGACAAGTGATTTTTAAATCCAGTACTGTGGAGCTTTAAAATAAAAATAAAATAATAATAAAAAACAAGGCACCTTTCATCTTTCTGCAGGCTCCATATGCCCTCTAAACTACATGCAGGCCCTTTTAAATACAACAAAACAGTTTTTCTTTTTCTGTGTGGTTTCTACAGGGTACAGTGTAGGTGATTCATAAAAGTATAACTGAAGCATTTGCATGTCATTAGTTTCATTATGTTGTACCCTTTTTATACTTTGGTTTACCCTTTATGTAAAGGTTCCGTTTTGGTATCTGTGTAGTCTTGACACATTTAATGGATTACAATTATTTGTAGGCAGTGTTTGTTGCCAAGGCAGTACCAACCATGGAAACTGGAAACTGGATTCTGCAGCTGCAGTGTTTACACCCAAGGCTTCTCTTCTCTGGTGCATGTTCGTAATGAAAGTGAAAGATGGCTGACCTCAGCTACAGTCTTTGCCTCAGTACTGCACACACCTCTCAGCAGTCTGTTTCTGAATCACGCAGGAACCCTCTGCGATCCTGTTCATGGAGCCAGATAAGAAACAGAAGGAGGGATTTGTCACAATGGCAGATGTGATCACAGGCCTGATTGCTGCCACTGTAAATCATTGTTTGTTTCTGCCTTCCTGAGAGCTTGCACAAGAAGGAGGAGCATTGTTGCCTTAACAGCACAGTGTTTTTGTTTTTGCAAGTCATGCATACATTACTCTGATCATCCCACACCCCGGAGTTCTGTCCCTGACTTTAATAAAATATGAAACTGCATGAAAGGCCTGGTAATTGTGTCTCTGTCATCCCTTCTCCAGGCTTCCTGCTTGTGTGGCTCGGCCTCCTGCCTCCTGTCATCATGCTGTCCTTCTACATACAACTCCACCATCAGCCGGCTGGCCTTCTCCTTCCTGCTGCTGCTTGGGACACTTGTGTCCATCATCATGATTCTCCCAGGCATGGAGGACCATCTTAAAAAGGTACAATCAGATAAGACTAGATAAGGTCAAATCTGATGATGGACATTATTAATGTTCTATTAAAGCCTAAGTGTCATTAAGTTTTCCCAATCCATGTGTCGTTTTCATACTATTCAGACTGCTTGTTTAATGTTGTAATCCATGAAGAGGGGGATTGAGTATATGGCCCAAAAGCATGCTTGAATTATGTTTTATTTCTCTGAAATGTCCAACATGAGTTGACATATATTAATAGTCATCTCTTTTGTGTGCTTTCACAATGTCAGATTCCAGGTTTCTGTGTGGGTGGTTCTTCTATACCTGGTTTAGAGAACAAGGTGAACTGTGACATCATTGTGGGATACAAGTCAGTGTACCGCATGTGTTTTGCCATGGCCTGTTTCTTCTTCCTCTTCTCCATCATCATGATCCGAGTGCGCAGCAGCAAGGACCCCCGAGCCGCCCTCCAAAATGGGTTTGTACCACATTTCTCTAGGATGACTTCATGCTGCACTCTGGTGGCCAAATACAGACACTGCACCTCTTAAGATTGTTTGTACAATGAAGGACAAAATATTGTTTGTTCTGCACATTCATAGCAGAGATGTAACCGTGTCTTCTCAGTTTTTGGTTCTTCAAGTTTCTGGCTCTTGTTGGCATAACTGTGGGGGCGTTCTTCATTCCCGATGGCGTCTTCAGTACAGGTATTCCATTGCATGTGTATTAATTGCAGGTTCCTTTTACTGCATGCCAGTGTTGATTTCCCCCGGAGTTATATGGAAACAATGTATCAACAGCAGCAAAGAGTTCAGTGAAATTGGCAAATCTGCACAAATTTCAATTTCTTGCATCACTAATTGAAACTCTTGTGTGTCAATCAGTGTGGTATTACTTTGGCGTGGTGGGCTCTTTCATATTCATCCTCATCCAGCTCATCCTGCTGGTGGACTTTGCTCATTCCTGGAACCAGTCCTGGCTGGAGAGGGCAGAAAATGGAAACACCAAGTGCTGGTTTGCAGGTAAAAATATGTATATATATAAAAAAGTAAAAAAGTATTGTATACAAAAAAGTAAAAAGATGATCCTTTTTGATAAATTGACATAATGGATGCATAGGAAAGAACTGTATCTATAACTAAATATATATTGATAATATGTGCATGTAAGTTTGATGAAAATTGCCACAGCACAAGATGAATTTAATTGTTATGGGGGTAAAAAGTATGTCAAACAGCTATTTTAGTACTTGCTGAATTGCTGATTGTACACTATTTTTCTGTTTGTTTGTTTGTTTGTTTGTTTTTCCACAGCTCTCCTGTCCTTCACAATCATCCACTATGCTTTGGCTTTTACCGCTGTGGTGCTCTTCTATGTATTTTACACCCAACCTGATAACTGCACAGAGCACAAGGTCTTCATCAGCCTCAACCTCATATTCTGCATCGTTGTGTCCGTTGTGTCCATTCTGCCTAAAGTCCAGGTAATGTATAGACTGAAGAAGACAGATGGGGAGTTCAGTTTTACAGGTGTAGTGATCCTTGCCTCCTCCATACCTCCACAGGAAGCCCAGCCCAGCTCAGGCCTCCTTCAGGCTTCTCTCATTTCCGTCTACACCATGTATGTCACCTGGTCAGCCATGAGCAACAACCCAAGTATGTACAATTGTTTTACATTACAATGTTGCTGTGTTCACATTGTTGTGGTAATGTCAATATTATACTATTAGCAGTTTCCACAGTTTTCCGTGTGTTCTTTATAACAGACCGGCAGTGTAATCCCAGTCTGCTGAGCTTGGTCCAGCCCAGCAGTCCAACTCCAGCCCCCGGAAATGTCCAGTGGTGGGATGCACAGGGCATCGTGGGATTGATCATTTTCCTTTTCTGTACTCTTTATGCTAGGTATGCTTGTTCCAGGTGTTTTTTGTACATCCAAAGCATTATATAAAGATGAAAAAGTTGTTTGTAGATCATTTCTGTATGTAGTTTATAATAATATACCTGTATCTAAGTAGAGACATGTCACATGTCGCATATATTTGACTTCTTCTACCATCACAGTATCCGCTCTTCTAACAACGCCCAAGTCAACAAGCTGATGCAGACTGAGGAAGGCCAGGGTCTGACCGCCAACGAGGAGGCTGCCACCGCGGAGGATGGCGTCCGACGGGCGGTGGACAACGAAGAAGAGGGAGTCACCTACAGCTACTCTTTCTTCCACTTCAGCCTCTTCTTGGCCTCTCTCTACATCATGATGACCCTCACAAACTGGTACAAGTAAGTATCTCTTCTTTGCTATTCTCAGCTAACTCCTTAGTGAGGCTAGACCACCTGTAACACTGACCCTACCTCTGACCTTCCAGGCCTGACACAGACTACAAGACCATGCAGACTGCCATGCCAGCTGTCTGGGTGAAGATCAGCTCCAGCTGGCTCGGCCTGGCCATCTATCTCTGGACTCTGGTGGCCCCACTGGTGCTCCCTGACAGAGATTTTAGCTAAACGTGGTGCGTTGGCTTCTTCTGCGTGAAGGTTTGACATTCTTAGAAGGCTACAGTTGAAATAGGAGATGGTGATAGCAATAATCAGTAGATTGGGAACATTGTTGTATAGGTCATGTATTAAAACCACGAAAAATGGACTTGTTTATGGGAGACATTCCACCTCTATGTGCCACTCAGATGTCTTTCACATTAGAGAGGAAAAATCAACCCAACCCAAGCAAGTCCTGTTGTCTTGGTTTTATCATGTACTTAAAGTAATGTTGATTTCTGTGGCTGAGTTTAAGCTTTAATCATATAAGTCTTTTATCTCAGGTGTATTTTCCTTTGTTTCTTCACTCAATGTTTAATTTGAGAGCACTCCTGTTCATATCAGTTATATCATTTTGGTGTCATGGGAATCTTTTGTTGAAAACTTTAACTTTTTTTTTATTTTGCATTTTATTGCACAGGTTTGTTGTACTATCTAGTTTTATAACAAGTGCTTTATTATATTTTTGCACTCAAGTTATTCAGAGGGACCATTTAATATAACTTTTATAATGATTTGAATTCAGCTAAGTTCCTTTGTCAGTAACTTTCAAAGATAAACAATAAAGTTGATGTTAAGTTTAATGTCTCATGCCAGTGCAGACTTGTGTCCAGTAGGTGGGGCTGTTGTCCCTCAAATTAAATAGCAGACAGCGTGTTTAATTAATCCCTAAACCTGTCTTCTTTCAACACATATGACCTTGCGTGTTTGCACTGTTTTTAGAGACTGCAAACAATGTCATCCATTCCGGTCAACAGGGATTTCCAAATGCTTCACTGCCCTCCCTCCATTAATCACATGATCCTGCTATGATGTGATTTATTGTGTTCCATGCAGGATTCCCTGGTGCAACACACACACACACACACACACACACACACACACACAGACACTGCACAGACAGACACACACACACACACGCACACACACACAGACACACACGGATACACTGGGGAGCTGAGGGGAACTGCAGATGGATTTAACAGGTGTGTGTGTGTGTGTGTGTGTGTGTGTGTGTGTGTGTGTGTGTGTGT
>JAVQJX010005405.1:0-10913 GCA_036025115.1 Ambassis agassizii | reverse complement strand
TACACACTGCAAAATTAGAACAGGAATACACTTTTTAAAAAAACAAAACAAACATGATCAACATACGGATATTTTACTTCATTGTTCAATCTTTATTGAAACTCAAGCATCTGAGTGTCTACCTACCTTATTGCATGCTTCACTTTTATTCGGCCTATTATTTTCTCGCAGCTGCTTTGTCTTTGTCTCTCTCTCTCTGTCTCTCTCTCTCTCTCATTTGTTTTGCACAAGCACATTCTCACCTTTGTTTTCCTTTCTGCCTGTCAACCCAGCTGTGCGGGTTTTCTGAAGACCTGGCTGCCTTTCCTCATGCTCATGGGCATCATCCTCACAGTGGCCCTGGCCCTCAACTTGCGGTGACCTGGAAGGCAGGTTAAGGACACAGTGGGGGAAAAAGCCTCCCCTGGTGGGTCAGATGAGGCGCTGACCTCTCAAACAACAAGGGGGAGGGGGTATCGCACGGTGTCAAGCTAAAGCAACCGAGGAGATGAAGACTGGCCTCCCCCCTCCCTCCCAAGAGAAAGTTGTTGGACAGTAATGTCCAGCACATGCTCGGTTTGTGGAAAGCAGGCAGCCTATGAGTGGCAATACTGCTGGATTAACCCATTTGTATTCATGTATTTTTCAACTACCAGGACCACACAAACACATTTAACGGATCAAAGCAGGTTTTAAGCCACCTGCAGTGGGAAACACATCCATGCCTTGCTTTCATATTCTGATGATTTTTACTTGTAAAACGTGTAATGGATTGGGAGTGTAATCCCATGATTCAGTGCTTCCAGAATGCCATGTTTTTAATCCAGGGAGCACAAACATGTTAAATCAATTAGCTGCCTTTGTAGTTGAATGCATTTCATGCTTGGATCTAATGTAGCTCTTCCACAGTACTACAACTAATACCTAAAATACTTGTATTTTTGTGCATTTTCTTATCAACATTCTCTACAGAACGTAATCGATAATAGAAATATTTTCTCAGAGACATTACATGTATCACCTCATAGTACTACTATTAACTACAGGTCATCAGTGCAACGATTGTAGTGACCTCAACGAATGTGGCTGTGGTGAATACGTGGAAAAGCCAGGAGACTAGTAAAGCTTCTCTTAGTTCTCGGTCCATGTGCCAAATGTAGGAGAATGTGAGACCAATTCAAACTGTGTCCTTGCGTCTTGTGACCCCAAAACACCACCAATGTTGGACTTACGAACCCTGATGACTCTTGTTTTGCTGACTTTTAGGTTGAAAAAAGCCGAAGTCGGTGCCTAAAGGTTCTTAAGTTTTATGGCCATTTTTTTTTGTCTCAGCGTGATGTTTGGCACTCAAAATCCGTTGCCATGGCTGTGGTGAACAGATTCAATTCCCCTATTGTTTGCAATCAAACACACACAAAAAAAGAAGTGTTGAGCCCTCTCTTTGTCCACGGTGCTGCCAGAAGCAGCAGGTAGCCAGGAATCCTCAGGTTTTTCACGCTCACCGACCGCTGCTGAATATCCCCCCCGGTCCCACCAGTGCTGGAGCAGTGTTGCTCCTGCTGCTTTCCACTTCTGCTGATCAGATTGGAAGGTCATTGTGAAATGTCAGCACCGTTTCACAAAGCCTTGATATACACCAACCAACGTGCCGCAGTAGATGTCATTTAAGTGTGAGCTTAGAAATGGAGTTTTCTTTGGAGGGTTTAACAAACACAGTGCCAGTTTTTACAGCCTCATCGGGGCTCCTGTTGAAACTCTGTGGCCTCTCCTTATGCATACTTCACCCATGATGCCTGTAAATACGATATGAACACATCACACAGTACATCAGGTGCTCTTTATATACTTTGCAAACTTGATCACTCACTATCTTCAGATTTATCCTCCTGAAGACTTTACTCTGTCTGCATATCATGGCCTGAAGGTCTGTGCCTGAACCAGTGTGATTGTGTGTCTTGAGAGAGCATGCAATTGCATGCCAGCATGTGTGTATTGTGCAGCATGTGTGCGAGAACATGAGCAAGGGTTCATAGCTGCAGCTTCTTGATTAATAATGAGCTGCATTTCAAGGCAGCGATGATTGATTTCTATTTTTATTACTTCATATCTTTATCTTGTTTAAGTGTTATGTGATTGCTGGTAGACTTTAGTGAGACAAAATAATATATTAGGCCAGGCTATGATTTGATGCATGAGCCTGCTCTGAGCTGCTTTCTCAAGGAAACACGAAGAAATGTGAGCATTAAAAAAACGCATGTAACCCAACACGTCATTTAAGTGAAAAAGCAATCACATTTTATTTAAAGCAACTGTATGCCCTGCCCTGTTAATTGGCAGAGTAGATCTACATTTAGTTGTCAAGTTCACTTAATGTGGCTGAAAAAAACCAAACAGGTGAAAATACCCACCATTCCCTCTAATTGCTCCGAATGTTGGGAACATCTAAATGTGCAACAAAGCACCTCATTCATCACATTTTCAGCTCAGGTGAGGGATGAATAGCCCTTTCACATCAGCTGATAGAATTCACAACATTGTCATTATGGCTGCTCCTGACACACAAAAATATATATATTTTAGGACGAGGGGTAGAAATAAGTAGTCCAGAGTGGAGATCATTTGAATGTTTTTTTTTTTTTTTTTTTATGTTGCCTGCTGCGTGCCTTGTCGTATCCAAGAGCCAGGTCCAGGAATGTGGAGACCTGTGGTTCTGGTGATTCAGCCCGTTGACAAAAGACAGTTGGGGATGCTATTATTAGTGCCGCTATCCCTATATACTTATACCAGTCTGCGATTTAAAAAAAAAACCCTCTTTTGTTTCTATAATCCCCAAAAAATATCTTTTATGCTGCAGGGTCGCATAGCTCACATGAGGAAATTTCAAAATCCTGCAAATGTCTGTGTGAACTCTGTTTGTGACTTACAGCTATAATACCAATAAAGATGTCTAATATTGTAGAAATTTGTCTTTTTGTCTTCATTGAATTAAGGCGACTGTGTTTCATCAGGGCTGTCAGCCGGAGGGACGATGTTAAGGTTTTAAGACTTCCTCCTCCTCTATAAATATACTCAGACGTGATTCCTGTAATAATCTTTAAAAGCTGTCAGAATAAACATTAAAGTGTGGGTGGGGGGCACTCCTTTGATACTCTGCTGTCAAGTGGCTAAAAGTCCCACTCTGCGCCTATTATCCTGCAGAGCATCGTGGTGAAATGAAAAAGCGCGGGGGGTGGAAGTCTCTGAGGTCTGGCAGACAAACACCTCCCCCACTACACAAAAAACCCTTATATTTGGTAATAAAGTGTTGTTTGTTCATAATCACTTTGTGCCAAACCACAATCTGGCTGCTAAAAGTACGAGATCACTCTCTTCTAAAGAAGCTGCGCGGAATATCTGGTGGATCACAGTTCCACGCAGGACAGAAGCCCCTCCCCGCAGACCAGTGCACTACTCGATTTTTTTGTAATTTCATTGTTATAGAAGAAGCCACGCCGCGGTAAAAAGATTTAACACCCCCCTTCTGATCAGCACAACCCTCCGTTTTGTTCTCATGGAAATGAGACCCTGCCTCCCGGCCACACTTTCTGCAGAGATGCAAAGTTGAAGGCGCATTCCTACTCGGGACAACAGATGATAATGACGTCTTGGAGGAGCTGATCGTTTCACTTATAACACTTCTTCTTCTTCTTCTTGTTTTTTCCTCTTTCCAACATGCTGGATTTGACACAGATCATTGTTTTCTGCGCGCTCATCTGCTCGGTTTACGCGTCGTGTCCTCCGCGCTGTGAGTGTTCAGAGGCGGCTCACACGGTGAAGTGCGTCTCCAAGGACCTGCGGAGTATCCCGACCGGGATCCCCGGATACACTAGGAATCTGTTCATAATTGGGAATCAGATCAGTCGGATCGGTCCGGAGTCTTTTAAAGGTCTGGATAATGTGACCAATCTGTCTCTGAGCAATAATAGGTAAGACTCCAGTGCCTGTTTGTCATTGGTAACATGTGAATCATTCCTCAGTGGCAGGAATGACTGCTTTCTTCCTGGCACCCATACCCATCCCATAATCTAATTAAATTGACGTGTTTTCACACACTGTGGTTTTACATGTGATTTATGTATTGGATTCTCAAATCCAGAATATCCGAGGTGGAGTCCCACACCTTTGCTGGACTCTGCAGCCTCCGCTCTCTGGATCTGAGCAACAACCAGCTGGCTGTAATTCACCCAGAGGCCTTCACCGTCCTGAACCAGTCCCTACAGGAACTCAACCTGAGCCGGGCTCTATACAACCACTCATCTGTGATGGACTTAGCCACGTCTCTGCGATGGAGCTCCTTAGGGACCCTGCGGGGGCTGGACCTGTCCGACAACAGCCTCATCTATTTGCCCTCACGCATCTTCTCACACCTGACCAGCCTACGCCGCCTCCTGCTATCCAATAACTCCCTGGTAGCCATCCACAACTCCACCTTCTCAGGTTTGGAGCACCTAGAGGAGCTCGACCTGGCTCTCAACGCCCTGAAGACATTGCCTGAGGAAGCCCTGCAAGAGATGGACTCCATGCCAAGAGCTGCTCTCATGCTGGGAGAGAACCCGTTCACATGCACGTGTGGAATTGAACCTTTTGCCCTGTGGCTCAACAGGTCACAGGGTCGCATAAGGGATGCAGAGAGCCTGGTTTGCTCCTTCCCAGCCAGCATTAGGAACACATCCATGCTTGCTGTGGGCATGTTGACTCTGGGATGCCACCAGAGGGACGCAGGGGCAGACCTTGCCTTGCAGACCTCTTATGTGTTCTTGGGCATCGTCCTGGGCTTTATTGGCCTCATCTTCCTTTTTGTACTTTATCTCAACCGTAAAGGCATCAAGAAGCGCATCTATGACATGCGGGACGCCTGCAGGGAGGTGTGGGAAGGTTACCACTACCGATTTGAGATCGACTCAGACCCCAGGTTATCACAGGTATCCACATGCACCGACGCATAACAGGACAATCATAGCTGCATTTTTTTAACAGACTAGTTAAACACAATGTAAAAAGTGAAAGTGTACAGATTTATCTGTAAATATATACATACAACAGTGTGAATAATCTCTCAGTCTTGTTGATTGACGCATGCACTGCCCGTCATTACTTGCCACACACTTTTTCTGTCCATAAACGTGGAATGTTTCAACAATAAGTGCCTAAAAGTCAGCTCGGTTCACTTTCCATGCCTTTCGATTGCAACAAAATGCTGCAATAAAATCCTATGAAAAAAGCATCTGGGAATGTAAAGCACATCTTCAAACAGAACCTCCCCACCCCACTCTGATCCTTTTTTGTGGAAAAAAAGGGAGAGGAAGGGAGGAGAAAGGGGAACAATTCAGCACAGAGCAGCGGAAATCTTTGAGCCCTCTCATTTTTTTTCATGAAATGTTGCTTTGTTTCAACTGCTCAAGTTTTATTGTCAAAATGATGAGAAACAGTCGCAGGGCTGAGGCTGCTGAAAGCCATTTCCCTCCTTAAAGACAACAGCAGAGGCTCTTTGAAGGAAAAGTTCCACGTTTTTCTATTTAGGGGGATTTTTCCCCCTTCTTTCTCTTCTTTCTCTCCATGATCAGATACAGATGATTCTCAAACACCAGCTACATTGCTATTTTTAAAGTTTAAAAACCCAAATCTTGAAAAGCAATTCTCTGTGGACTGTAAAGAAAGCAACAAGCTGCCATCCTCCAATGTGTTTATTGCCCAAATTGCTATCTAGGTATTTGGAGGGGGAGGGGGAGAATGTTCAAAGCAGAAACAGCATCTTCATCCCATCAAGATGTTCTCCTCCAACACTCTCTCCTCTGATAGCGATCCATGTTTATGTTTATAACATGTTTTGTTTATGTTTACAGAGCTGAACACAGAGCTGTTTTTACTGCATGTGGAATGTCAAAATAAAAGCATCAGAATATCTGTGGCCTCATTTAACCTAAAATGTAAAACATGGATGCTCATAACTTAAGTATCATTTTCACAACACCATATAAAAACCCGGGGTATTGACTCGCAGAGCAGAAAACAATTGAGGCTCCGTGCACCATGGCACAAAGGATGAGTGAAATGCCTGAAACAAGCTTTGTTTTTGCAGCTTTTGTTTTTTCACAGAAGGCCATTATGCCTGGCTCTGATCTAAGCTTATTGTTCATCTCTCTTAATAATTGCCCATGGGAGGACCATCCCTGGAGAAGTTTTCATGTGCTATTACACAACATGTCACACCCCCAGGGGGTATTAACCCAGCTATGGGTTATTGGTGTCAGAGCAGAAAGAAGAAAAATTGTCATTACTTAGTTTTTTTTTCTCATTAAAGTGTGTATTAGAAGCCGTGCCTGCTTTGTCTTTTTATGAGTCTGGCTGTTTGAAAAATATATGGTGTGTTTGCTATAGGTTGTGCTGGTCTGTCTCAGCAGGAAGGCAATGAAAAGAGAGGAACTTACAAACACATCCAGACACTCTCCATTACTACTCCTTAAAAAACAAAACAAAAAAAAAACTCCAATTACAGAGCCTCCTTCAATATCTGATGAAAAGATAAGTTTCTTAGAATTTGTCACACCAGCAAGTAAACCTTTCACAGTTTTATATTTTGTGTGCATATTTCTTTTCCCATCTCTCTGGTAACATCTTGGCACCATTACATGAGTTTAATAGCCGTGATAGGGAATATGCCTTAAAAGTGAATGGCACATCTGTGAAGAATTGAACATGTTAAAAAAAGGAGACCACAACACTCAGCAGCACACTCAGACGACAGAGACTAAGTGGCATTACCCCCCCCCCCCCCCAAACTCTCCCTTCCCATTGGTTAATACAGCTGTCTCTCTCTCAACTAGGAACACACGTCATCATTTACATTTGGCACTACTAAATACAACATTCTGCTTTACATTTGCTGCATAAAAACCAAACCATGTTACTCATTTTAACTTCATGTTGTTGAATCCATCGTTTTCAGCTTCCTGGGTGTCACCTATCCATCATCTCTAACAAGCCTTTAGAGCGCACACCACACCACACCACAAAAGTAGTTCCAGTGGGGTATTACCCATTGTTCTGCTGCTCACTTGATCAATGAGGCTAATTGTGTTTGCCACAGGATGTAAGCAGGGAGGAGTTGGTACAGCTGGCCCAACTGCCCATTAAAGCCAACTGGATGGTAATTTATCACCTTCATAAAGGCTGCAGCAAAGCACACATATACATACAGTATGCAGCATATACACAAACACCTGAATATAATTTGGATTTGGTACAGTTTAAAGAACAAGATTCAAAAAAATGATCAAATATAACATAATGCTAAAATGCTAACACTGGATCCTGACACAGCATATTCTGATGGAATAGTGAGTGCAAATGAATCCAACATACACTGTATATAAAGATGGAAGACATGGCAGTCCGTGGTTCAAGGAATCATCTATAATCTGATGGGGGAACAAATAAATAATATTTTTTAAAAAAAAGAATTTTTGCCACATCACTGTATACGTGAACTTTGGTTAGCATAGCTTGTTAGCTTTTCTGAGTTTTCTTTCTCATACTAAAAGGATCCCTCATGTGCTAACTGTACACGATTTGATTGAATCATATAATCTATAGGTCTCACATGCATAGAACCACCACAGGGTTTCTGTGACATGTATGTGTCCTCATGTCATAATGGGATTCTTGGGATTCTTGAAAGTTAAATAACAAAAACCGCCTTGGTTTTGAGTGGGTCCTCAGAACCGCAGAAAATGAGAAACAAATGCTCTCAACAAAGTCTTGTCTTTGTATGAAAGAAAAGACTCATGTAAAAATATTCCACCACAACAATGTAGCTTCCCTCTGAAGTCCTCATCACTCTTACTTCACTGTAAACGCAGCGACAGCACAGCACTGCCAGACCATTAAACCAACACTCACCCATCCACTGTACCCCCCTACGACCTCCCTCAACTAATGCTGAGAGAGCATCCTGAAGCCCTGTTGTGCCCCCAACACGGTTATGGTTGGCAACCAAATGTAATCAAGCCATTGGATTGATTAGGCCTATACTAGAGGAATAAGCCCCTCTATGAGTCATTAAAGAGCCTCTCCTCTGGTCCTGTCGCAGAAATGGAATAAGACCTGCTTTACTGCTTGATTATAAATGGCCTTGACCCGTTTTAAAGAAAGGACAGGATACTCACAACTCCTGTGCTACTTCATCATCTGCTTCATGCATCAATGCGTCGGGTTGGAGCTGAACAAAGAGCTAATACAACAGTCTGCCTGAAGTCATTTGAAAGCATTCTTATAGGTTACACATCATTTAAAGCGCAATTTTTTTTCTTAGAATATAATCACTGTGCTTATCTTTATTTATTAATTTTTGTGTTATTTCTCATAGGGCCAGATAGATATAAATGTTCTGTATATAAACACTAGACTTTCAAGAAACACAAACATACACAATAAATGTAACTCATTGTGTAACAGGTGACTTTTAATGACATCAAACTAGACAGAGGTTTTCAAAGTGGGGCCCTGTGGGGGCCTGTTGCTTTAATGCAAAAATTGCATTAAGGCATTGCTTCATGCAAAACATGTCAACTGACAGGGGTGCCAATACTTTTGTCTCCAACTGTATATGGGGGGTCTCATTATGGATAACTTTGGGAATCTCTGGACTAGATCCTGTAAACTTTTTTTATGGGTTTTTTTTATGGATTTTTATGAGTAAAAGAATCTGTGTCTGATGTTACTTTGTTAGGAATTAGAAATTTCTCTAAAGACTAAACTTTTCTCATATATACAGTGGTCATTTGTGTTTTACATAGAAGTTCTTTATGTTCCTACATCTCTGGAATCTCTCCGAACCAAGTGAACCAATGGCCAAACATTATGTATATATATATATAACAGGAATGGTTGTAGTGCAGCCTCTCTAGAGATGATGATGAATCCTCGAGCTGTTTGTGGAATGTGTTGGGTTTGAACTCTCCATAGGTAGTTTGACCTCTCGCTTCCCAAAGGGAGGAGACTTAAGCTTATTATTATTACCTTCATTATTTCAAATGTTAGACCAGATGCCAGAGCGCGAGGGGGCCCCGTACACCCAACAGGGATCAGAGACACCTGATTGGTCAGGAGGAGGGTAACAGTTCGGAGGCCAAAGGGTAGATTCTTCCGGAGAGGAGACACCATCTGCTGACTGTCTGTCTCCTTCATTTCACATCATCTCACTACGTTAAGGACTTCGGATGAGGACAGCTCTGCAGGTTACATCCTGCTACAGTATCAGACTACCAAACTCTTAATAATACTATATTTTTTCCCAAAAGAATATTTAAACAGCCCTACTGAGATAAAAAATACACAGACTAACACAGGACACAACAACAAAAATGATAAATATTATATATATATTAACAGACACACTCCCTTCATTCAAACCCAGGAGAAAAAAAACAGAACAGAAGGTCCACCTATAATTTAAAAGCACCACATCCAGTAGCGATTTTAGGCACGGGCAAACCGGGCAGCCGCGGGGCGGCATTTACTTGGGGGCGGCACGCACGCTTAAAATAAATAAATAAACCAATAAATCTTTGACGCTGAGCAGTTTTCTATTATCTATCATATCACTGTATCAGCGAGGACTTGGTAAATGGGCGCCCCCTGCAGCTGCAGGTGCCCTGCTGGATGAGAAGGTGCCACACCGAGACGCTGTGAGAGAGGCTGGCTCGTTAGTTCACTGACTAGTTAGCTGCTATCTGCTAACATAAGTCCTCCATTAATGACGCCCTGATAACATTAAAGTAGAGCAGGATCTGTATCTTTACTGTAGAAAGTTTGGGCACCCCTGATATAGAGCTAATGGAATTAGTATTCTATAATATTCAGTTATGATTATGGTTATGTGGTCACCAAGGATCCGATCGAAGAATTTATTTTTTTTTGGTGGGAGGAGGAGAGGTCGGACTTCCTCATAACCGCTTGAAGGTGGTTTCGCCCCGGGGAGTAATTCACTGTAGAACCGCAACTGCTGAGACACATGACAAGAGATAGTTGATGTTTTTTGGCGTTAACTATGGCCCAAAGTAGCCTGTATAGATTTATTTGAATAAATCCAGTGGGGATATTGATTATAATATTTTTTTTTTATTTTGATTTTATGGTATAATGAATTGAGACTACTCAAAAATACAGTTCATCATATTTTGTAAATGTAAATTCTATGACCCATCCCCACTCTACATCTCTTCGTATAGAAAGTACAAATGTCTAGATGTAATTTTAACTGTATTATAAAGAGGCACAATAATATTTGTTAAATGTTGCTGTGACGGAGTAGCCGTCAGTAACTGCACGTGGTGCGCACGCACACACACACATACAGCCACATGCACTAATTAACTCATGCTCCCGACGAGCTCTCAAATAACTAAAGTAATTTCCCCATTTAAACCGTCAGTATTCACTCTTGCCTCCGTTGCAACCAAGGGTGCACACTTGGTGGCTTTTACCGATTGCTCACACACACACAGACACACTGATACACTTACCGCGATGTGCTGGCATAATGCGGTTCCCTGATGAGGAAGTGGGTGGGCAAAACGGGCTATACGTTTCCCAGGGCTTAAATACGCCATATGTGCGTGCTTCCCGTCAGGTGATGGCAGTGGATATTAAATAAGAGGACTTTGTGCATGATGTGCCCAAAAGTATTATTTACCTATGGCTAAAATATGTATAGGACCGATAGGATAGGAAAGAGGGGCCGTATTAAAATATTTATTGTTTATTTGAATATTGCCGGGTGCCAGCCCAGTGGGAGGGGCTAGGGGAATAAAAGGGTTCCAAGCCTCTCCAAGGGAGAGTTTTTCTTGAAGGAGGCTACACGGCAGGTACCTCCTGACTGAAAGTGTGAGTTGTTG
>JAVQJX010005367.1:0-10410 GCA_036025115.1 Ambassis agassizii | reverse complement strand
TGTGCCTGGACAAATTAGATGCGACATGGTTAATGTAAGCTAACTAGGCTAAATTTATAGCCTCAATAGTTTGATTTTTACATCACGGCTGCTATTGCTCCACCTGTTGATTTCTCTGCTGTCTCAAGGACTTTCTGAAAATTAGAATCAAGTTTATGCCTCTCTTAAGTGATTGCAAATTATACACACTTGTCTGGCAACTAGTTATATGAGGGCACTTGTGTTTTGTGTGACAGTGTACTGACTTGGTTCAACAAAGACGTGTCTGCAGAATTAATGTAGGGCAGGAAGAAAGAGGACGACTACAATGGCTACTACTGTACAGCGTACAGTGTTTAAATTTAAGCCTGAGGCGTGAACATCCCACGCAACCCTGACAGCCGCCAGCTGCATGTTTGCTTAGCTTTGCACACAAAGTGTGAACAACACCATCAGTTGCACAATCTCATGGTAATGCTTTGGCCCATTAGATGAGAAGTCACACTTCTTTTATTTGCACTCCTTTCTCTGCCGGGCAGGGGGACAACCCCTGTCAGTGAGCGCTGCAGCCCACCCGCCGAGCCAGACGACAGGGAGCAGCCGTGCCAAGGCACCAGGCCAGAGGCTTGCCAGCGGGGGTGCCTGGCCCAGGCTGAGGCAGCCTCTCTGGCTGGATGTCCACCTGGGTGATAAGCGCCACAGACTCCACTCACCCCTCAAGGCACACAGCAGGACGTGGAGCCGCTGCTGCTCCGCTCAGCAGAGCCAAATCCCACAAGTAAGAAGTAAAAGAGAATTTAAAGAGACACTGAGTCACATATATAAACTGCCCTATAGGCAATGTCTGGTTTGCAGCATTACAATGGAGGCAAGAAAAAATAACCTCCCAACCTCTAATCATCCTGATTGAGAGGAATATTATAAACTTCTGTTCTGAAATTTACACTGAATCAGTTTCACAGATGACAAAAAAAATGACTTGAATCAATGAGCATTCATGCAAACCAGTATGTGACATTTAGACCGTGAGCTGTGAAATACCACTTGGCCAAAGCTGCATTTATTATGCAAATGTGGAATGTGCAAATAAGTAATTATTTAAAAACACATTCTCACATGCCTGCTTTAATGTAGAAAACAATTTATTAGCTGTGCATATGTAGTCTGTGAGTATACTATTCGATATATGTATGTATGTCTGTCTGTCGCCATGGTTTCTGGTCCTGAAGTGTGTGGCGAGTTGTGCATTAGTTGTGTAATCTGTAAAAAGAGGAGGATTTTGATTTGATTCACAGTTTATTCACAGGAAAGACTTTTTTAAATCATTTTAATCATATATATTTTTTAATCATGTTTATGTGACCTGTTTTTATTTACAACAAACACTTTGACCTTAAAGCTCATAATGTTAAAAAAAAAAAGCCCAAGAGCATATATTAGGACTGCAATCAATACCTGCTGAGGTAAAGTGGCCCGCACCATAAAATGTCCTCTGTGTGAAGCACAGACAGATAAATTATCTCAAGGAAATCAAGATAATGACTTTCATTTACTCAATAAGCAGATATTAATTATCTGTCCGGCAGATTAGGGGGCTAGACTTATTGAGAGCCTTGAGATAAATGGCTTTCTGATCAAGATATAATGAAAACCTTTTCAGGTTCTTTAACCAAGCACTCGTCAATTTACATATTCATTTCTGCTCCTTGTTTTAGACACTTATATTCCAAACCATACCACACCCTAACTGTGTTTTGTTTTCGTCAGGGAATTTGATGCTATCACAAACACCATGTCTCCACTAGCCCCCCCCCCCACCCTGTCCTCGCCGCCACCCTCTGCGGAAAAGTAATGAAATGATGAATTTGTGAAACAACCGCAGGGTGACTATGATGAATTTTGTGGTATCTCTCAGACTAATAGCTCTGTCAACGAGAAGAACTCTATAGAGGAGCACAAATGGGCAAAGCAATCATGGTATTTGTGGTTTAATGCACAAAACATGAGCATCGGGTAGCTTAAATTGAGGCTGCAAATGTCTCTCTGATGGGAGAGGTTAATCCAGCATTGATTACTGAGGACATATTTTTTTTGCCCTACAAACACTCAAAATTCAGCTTCCATCCCCAATTGTGTTTCTCTCTCTCTCTCTCTCTCTCTCTCTCTCTTTCTCTTCACAATGTTTGCCAGAGGGGGTGAACTGATTTGCAGCAAGCCATCATGTGTTTGGCTGTTGTCCAGTCATTTAACCTGGCGGCATGATCTCAGAGATACTCATGAGAGCAAATATTGCCCTGCAGCTTAGCTGAGTCTGTGGCAGGGAAGCAGTCCGGTTCCTACCAAACAGTGAAGGAAGCCTTATCTAATAAGGCATTCCTCAAGTTGGCAAAGTGTCGTTGGCCATGATGTTTGCAAGTAGGGAGGCCTGCTGGGGGATAACTGTGAAGCCTCGACATGAACACAGGCTGCTTACGTTAATAATATTATTGAAACTTTTTTTTCATGTGTGAAGATTCTCTCATCTACAATACAAACACAGTATGTAGGTAGGAGTAACCTTTTAACCTCTGCCAGCAGTTACTGCAGAGGGATTCCCTGTTAAAAATACTGACTCATGCATATTAGAAGACATATACAGGCAAAAGCTATTATTGTTACTGCTTTGGAGTCATTGTGATAAAGATTATATTATGTCCTTAGTCTATGCTAGAAACCTGAATGGTCATCTGTCAGTCATACAGGAACTAAAATCAGATCAACAGGTAGCATGTTGCCGCCTCATTGTGTTGTTCCATAGACCTTTATCATACCCACAACTGAAAGTTGCCTTGAATGATCCACTGAACCACAGATGGGTCAGACCAAACATGTAACTTGAAACCTGCTGAATCTTAAGATACTCTTACTTCTCCTGACATGAGTAAAGTACCAAATCAGTGTTTCACAAAGAAAGGCTTTTATTTTGAAAGTAAAAGCTTGGTGACACAGATTCATGAGGCCAGACAGATTTCCAGACACCTGCATAACAGATAACTGGGTCAAGGATGGTTACTGCTTACAGTCCAACAACTTTGGAAATAAAACCTTTTCTCAGACAAGAAAAACCTTTAATGCATGATTTTCTCATGTGCAACATTAAGGTGACTGGACAATATTTAAGCTGTGCCACTATTTCTAACCACATATTTGGCAACATTACTTTGACTTTCCTCAGTTCAGAGTGTTCTCACTCAGCTGTGTTCTTCTTCCCAGTGAAACATCAAAGAATAAATCTGAGTATCCAAATCACAACACTGAACCAAATAAAAGCACAAATGGTCAGTGGTTTGGGTCCATTTCTACATGAGATCAAAGTTTGTTCACACATGGTCGGTTAGGTAGGACTCAGTAGATTACAGTCACACAAACTACACCTAGTGCTTATTATTTTTCTTGATCCAAACGTCTTCCACTGTTTGAGTCCAAGGTGAAGACAATTCTCATGTCGGTTACACTACAGCTAAAGAATGGTTGGCAGTTAAAATGATCTGGAAGAATGAAACATATTTTATACATACATGTATAGATGTAGAAAACATGCATCACAACGAAAAAGTCCTAAGCACTTCCAATGTTTAGATTCACATCCATACGGTACCAACATAAGGGAGTACACACAGCCAGTGTCACAGAAGAAGCAACAGGAACAAAGAGTCATGCAGCAGATGGTGTGGCCCCCACAGAGCCCTGATCTCAATCTTTCTGTACCACCGAGGACCTAACATGGAGGGTGCTCATTTATATCAGTTTCATTATGCACAGATTTTTGTGTGAAGAACAAAACAACACGTTTGTTTCGGAGACTTTGCAGGTTGGTAGTGTTTGCACACATGTCAGAATATTTGGGGTTTTTCTTTGTGTGTCTGAGTTATTAGGCTGCCCGGTAACCGTGGCGGTACCTAGACAGGGCGCACGTCTGACCACAAACCAATCAGCTATCTGGATAATGAGTATAATTGATTGGAGCCTCATTCAGATTCAGTAGACCAGAGCATGCAAATTGTCCTTGCCAAGTCATAATGAGGACCCTCTTTAATGGCACAATCAAAAATTTCACTTCTAATTTTACAAACTGAGCCGAGTGCGTCTGTGCGTCTGTGTTGATTGCATGGTCGGGTGCCAGCATCAACAGCACGTAAATAGATAGGTTGGTGGTTTATCTCCATTTACTGAGAAAATATGTCACATCCATATGTAGTCATGGAGGTGAGATGAAGACCGAGAGCGCTCATGATCCACATTTTATTCCCTTTTCTCCTCATTTTCATCATTGATTACTTCTGAAAATAGCATCAGGCTATTTTTTGTGTTCCTTCACCGCTTCTACGCTCACCATGTCAATATCATGAGGATCCTGCAAGGAAGTATTCACCTGGCAACTGAGATTACACACAATAATATGTATGGCGAGCCTTTTACTCAGCCACAGCGAGGACATAAACGCCTCCCTTGTCATGTTTGCATTTCAGATTAATATCCTCAAACTGGCAGCAACTCCTCCTTGTAAGTTGGCAAACTTTTACAAATTGAGCATCCTTAGCAGTCCTGTCATTCCTGGACTAATGAATGAATTAACAAATGAAAGAGGATTTGCTTGTCTTGGGTTCTCCCTCAGTGGAAGGTTAATTTCCATTCAATATGCTAAACTGCTCAAAACCAAGGACTTTATCCCAGGACCGTTCAGCTGGCAGCGGACACACTGGTCTGCCCTGCGACCCTTTGGTCCATCTGTAATCCTTCAGGATCCTGTGGTCAATATCTTAAGATTGATTCACCCCTCCAGTCAAATAAACTATTAAATCCATTAGCGAGACAGCGCAGGCTTACTTTACATTTTGATTACAATCAATTACTACTATCTCCTGCCACAGATCTGATTCTGCGGTTCTGCTGTAATGCTTGACTCTGCGGCCTCTTAGAAAGCAAAAAAAAAAAAAAAAAAATTCAGTCGCCGTTAAAAGTGTTTCAAGGCTTGAAATTCTGTGCATTTATTGTTTTGCTCTGCACCCATATAAGCGTTGATCATTATCTTGCTGGCTGTGGAAGAAGAAAATGAAATCCTGAGACCTCTAATGACAAAGATTTATAGGTGTGTATGGCATCATATATATGATATTTATAGTGGATTATTTACAGAGAGATTTGCTGTGATGAGTGTGGATGACTTCTGGGGTGTGGAGACACAGGACATGAATCAGTCAAAAGAGAATGATAAAAACAGTCAAGATGCAACAAAGTAGAAGAAACCAACTTCAATATACAGAGTGTCAGATGACATTCAGTGTTATAGCCAAACCACATCACTATTTTGGTTCAGCTGACACTCATGTGTGTTCTTTCGTAATACAACAGGAATGTGCTTTTAGTTCTAATGGATCTAATAAACACTAGCTAACCTCTCAGCCTGTTCCACTGCAGTAAAACCGCTAATCTGAGCCATGACTTACTGCAATAATAGCCAAACTAAAGATGGAGATGCCGTCGTTTTTGAAGTGCATCGAGTGCACCTCCACTGACTGTGAAAACCTCTGACTATTCTTGGTCTGTGGACTTTTTGGTGAAAGCTAATAAATACCTGTAATACTACTACAAATATTTGTAATCATAAACCAAATTATAGATTGGGTTTACATTAAAATATCTGCATGTTTCATAAATACAGAACCAGATATAAATCTTATACTGTCAGTCAGTCATGCTCGACTCAAACAATGTCTAACAAGGAAACCAAAAAAAAAAAAATCATAAACCCTTTGCTTTCACTCTTGTTTACTGTTGTCTGCTTCCTAAACACACAATACATCTACATGTATCACTCTGGCAACATGCTAGCGTGGGAGAAGATGTGAATCACAAAGTGGAAAGGTGCTTGTTAAATGAACGTAATGACAGTTCATAACATGCCAGTAACAGCCATCAGGGATTCTGATCTAATGGTCTGAATCTATAGGAAGCACTTAAAGGACCTGCTACAGTATGTGTGAAACAGTTCCACTCAGAGTCCAGGTCCTTCTCCTTTAACTCTCACTGAGTGACGGGCATGCTACCCGGAAGACACTAAAAGGATATGGTTGTTGGGTTATTGCCAATATTGATCAGCATTGCTCTTTTAATTGCACTGAATTGAACATTCCTAAGATCTACACAGCTATTTAGTAATGGTTGCACCACAGTGCTGCAGTCTTAAACCTTTTTTTTCACCTTCATCCCACAGATATTTTAACAAATCTTGGTAGACTCCACACACACACAAAAAAAAACATCAGTAAAGTGAAGCCTAAAAAAGTGTGTGACAAAATAAGACTCCCACAAAGCATTAAAGTTATGCAACACTGGTGTATTTTTATAACATAACATTAGTACTTCTGGTGATGGTGACAGTACTGGAAGAATTTCATTAGCTTTTGTCTTTTTTGTTTTGTTTACCTTCCTGCTTAGCTTCATATAATATAATCCCTGTGGCACTCTACAGTAAGGCATGCCTTCTTTCTTTAATAATTAGCTATAATGGGTAAAAGCTAGCAGCACTACACCTTTAAATGTAAATGTATGTGTTTGGTTAGTCTGTTTTTTTAAGAGAAGCCAAATTGGAGTGCTAACAGGTTCAGATGCTAGCAAGCTAATGTAAGATCTTTGTTTATACTAGCAAACGGGAAAATCTAAATATTTTAAAGATGCAATATGGTGCTAGCTTGTGCCATAATTCAGATCTGCATTAAGCTATCCAGTCCATACATAGACTACTGTATAGGACATGGGGCTATTTTTCTCTGTTGCTTCCTGGCATGTTACTGCATCTTAATCTTTGAATTTTGCTCAAAATAGCATCATAAGCTCTCTTCAGTCACACACTTTGTGTCTGCCTCTTATATATTCTGGGTGATAGAATTTTTGGTAATCCTTTTGGATTAAAAAGACTTCTTCTAATACCTGGAGATGCAAGTCAACCACACTTAGTAGGTAGTGCATGTAAGCCTGTGTTGCTGCACGAAGAGGAGGGAAACGGTGTTTGGATTGAAGAGACAGAGAGAGAGAGAGAGAGGAGGGAGTGAGGGAGGAAGATAGAGGAGAAGAGAAAGAGCTTTAATGCTGGTGTCCCTTTTAGACATGCTTTTAATTCCTCTGCAGGAATATCAGCAATATTTAACGGGAAATGTCACAGAATGTCAAGTCGGAAAATGTCACTGGGGAAGGACTGGAGGGTGACCTCAAACCTCCCCTTTAAGATGAAATAAATATGGCTCTGTGGTATTGTAAAGACAGCTTTTTTTTTCAGTCTGCGATTTCTCCATTTTACAGAGGGCTATTCATTTTCGTAGCAACAGAGGGGCGAAAAGGCACAAGACAGGCCAGGGAGAGATAAATGAACTCATCAATCGTGCTGAGTGGGGACACAGGAGCACCTGACGTCTACCCTGTCATTTCCACCATCCGTTGGGTAATTGTTGACTCGCAGCATTGCCGCATTTGTCGGCTCTCGCCTCCTATATGTGATTAGTGCGGTGAATATTAAAAGGTGAAACATTTCTATGTGAAAGCGTAGTCATTTACTTGATGAAGTATTCACTCAAAGTCGAGGCAGTTTCATGAGTTGGAAAATATTCTGTACTTTAACCTCCACTGGACAGCTAAGGAGCTATAAAAAAAAAAGATGTGACTTGTTTATATTGACCTTGATTAGGATAAAAGAAGCTGATTATCATATTGCATGTGGAGATATTTGAGCCGATGCTGGTGGTAAGAGGTTCATTTTCTACCATGACGAAGCAAAGATGTGATGGATGCCGGACGGTGCTCCTCCCAGCTCCTGCATCAACCCTGGCACACGTTTCATCATAAAACGCACCTCACAGACAGGAATTTTGTGTCAACGTTTGAACCAGTGCAACAGAGGACTAAAAACAGCCCTGGGGTTGAATGAGCTGGAATCCTGTGCAGTGCTGTGAGGTATCTCACTGTACCAAAGCACAGGATGCGGGGAAACATAAAGCAACTGTAATCCGAAATCAATAAGGCTGGAGACAGAGAAAATATTACAGGAACAGTAAGAGAATAGAGGGCACGGTTCAACAACAACAAAAAAGGCTTAAGGATTTTTCTTTCTTTTAACCTGCACAGGGAAAATTTTTCGAAGGGAAGAAATGATCCACTTATGTCCTATCAAGACATTAAGCAGGAGGTCTATGTGTCAGATTAGATACGCACCGGCTTTGCTGCAGTGCATCCGAACATCTCTTTCCTCTTTCCTCCATGTCTCTCTCTGGGCTACAATCTCCCCATAGAGATCTACCTCAGTGCTTTTAACATTATGGGAATTATAATTAACAAGATGGAGTCTCTGCTGAGTTTTGTAGTTTCCAATAATGGAGCTAATGTAGATCATTACGAACAGAGCCAATGAAGTTATAATCTGGCTGGGCAAACACATCGAGATGGCTGCAACAAGAAAGGTAATACTCTAACACATGAGGCTTGAAAGCAGCGAGCAAATGTTTTAAAGGACATCATTAGTGACGGAGGATTCACCTTGTCAAGACAAGATATTTAGAAATGACATACACATAAAGGAGAAAAAGGATTTGGAAACAAAGAGGTTTCTTTGGTGTATTTTGAAATCACCATTTGACAAGGGTAAGCACATGTTACATATACAAGGAACAGCCAGGTCTGCATATATACAAGTGGGTTATTAAAATCTAGAACAACAGCATCATCATTAAACCAAAAAGGCTGATAAAGAAGTCCCAAAAAGTGCCTCCTGTGGCATGGTCCTGGTTTATACTCCTCCATAGCGGCCCTACGTACTGGCCTGACGTGCACCTCCCAAAATTTCTAACTACCCGTCGAGATGTTAAGTCTCTCTGTTTGCAAGTGTTGTGGCTAACTGCACTAGCTAAAGTGTGCCTTTTCCATCTTAAACATTTTCTTTATTCTACTAAAGATATCTGTGATTTTTAAACTTCTTCAGAATTGGAATAAGCTACATTATCTTTTCTCTACACTTAACTTAATCAATATACCTTTCGAACCAATTCTACACACCTTATCAAAACGCACAGATAAGAGGAGGACTTAATTAAACCGTCCGGTCTTGGATTGAAAGCCTTCGCTTCACTTATGGTCCCCAATTCAGAGGAAAATCAAGTTTAGGAGGACAAAAGATTTTCCACCAGCAGAAATTCTAAGTGGCTCACAGGGGTCAGGACAGATATGAGGTGACACTCACAAGATGTGTGCGTGTGTATTTTTGCCATCCTGCACAATTGGCGGGTAATTATATTAAAGGTGCATTATTTCAAGGTCCCAGTCCTTTAAATGTGATAAAGTGTAATCTGCTGTCTGTGGCAGCTATAGCTGTGTCCTTTCCTGAGGTCAGCCTGCTCCTCTACCTTTGTCTGCAGTAAGTCATTCTGTCTGTCCAGACAAATACATGCAAACCAGTGGTCTAAAATACCCAGAAGATTCCAGTTTCCAGCACGGTGAAAGTGTCTGATAATTGCTCTTTTTAACAGTGCTATTCCCTAAGGCATTGGTTAACAAGTATGCAGTCTGAAGCTGCCATTGAGAAGTGTGGGATGGAAGAAATATATGTATTTTGAATCTGTCTGTGCTCTCAGCTAACCAGCTATCGTTCAGCAAACGCTTTATGTAATCAGCAAACAAATATGTTATGCAAAGCTCCTACTCTGAAGATGTATGTGGTTTCTTAAACCTTGAACTGAGACAAATAAAATACGTTATAACGTGGATATATGCTACACACAGCAGCACTGCATCATCACAGTTGAAAGCCACCCACATCAAGTGGCTGTTATTTACCTGGAACGCAGTAATACTCAATACACAATTTTAAAATAAAGCAAAGCTTTTAGGGCAAGAAGAGATTTATATTCTATGACCCACGAGAAAGTTTCCATCACTTTGCTTTTAGTTCTATACAATACAAAAAAGGCTCAAAACAAACCTGTTGGTCACAGATGAAGCAATTAGTAGTGAACTTCATTCTTTAAATCGTCTAAGTTAAAGCATTTAAATTCAGGTTATGCCTCCTTTAAATGTGTTTTCATCATTCGGTCATAAATTTCTTCGAATAATCTAAATCCACTCTACATGCCACAATGTCGTGACACTTTTATGGCCTCAAAAACCAGACACTGCATTATGGCTTGGGCTCTGTGTGCACCTAATTTGTCTTCTCGGGGCTGAGTAATGTCAGGGCAACGTTGCATCACTTCCACAGAGAGGATGAAATGCCAGAGATGTTCCTGACCATGTGCACTCCCATCCTAGTTCCCGTTTCCATCAGACCTCCTGTCCCCAGGCTCAAGTGCTCCGACATGGGCAGAGAGAACAGGCATTAACCTTTGAGGATAGGTCTTTATATATATATAT
>JAVQJX010005359.1:0-10330 GCA_036025115.1 Ambassis agassizii | reverse complement strand
TGTGTGTGTGTGTGTGTGTGTGTGTGTGTGTGTGTGTGTGTGTGTGTGTGTGTGTGTGTGTCCATAAAATACATTACCAGAATACCAAAGTGCCTCCTGTATTTGTATTAGCTGGTTGTGTGTGTAATCCCAGAAAGTTATTTTTACATTCTGGACGATGATGATGATCTATTTAACTGTATCCAGCTTTTCTTTTGCCTTCTTTGACCACAATAAACAGACGTACCTGATACATTCAGATATCATGACATTTGTATCCAAAGGTTTGTGTGAGCTGCAGCAGCCCTGAATGTTGTTCATCAGGCACAGGAAGGCCACCTCCAGGTCTCCATCCAGGTTTTGTCTTTGTGTCATCACCGTCCCTGCAGTCGGCACTAATGTCCTGACAGAGGTTCACCCAGAAGAGGCTGAAATGCGTATTTATTTAAAGATATTTAACAATGAAGCGGGGCAGTGGGGGGGCCTGCGAGACGAGCAAGAGGGACAACGAGGAAGGAGGTGACGTCACAACAATGTGAGTTGTGTACTGTGATTGGATGAATGAAAGACTCATCGTTGAACTACAGTAAACTTCCGAAAGTTTCAGTGTTGGGAAGTCGTCCATGGGATGAGACTTACCTGCAGTAGCTCAGCCCATAGGGGGTTCGGCTGGGAGCCGGAGCGGAGAGTCAGCGGTTCAAGCCCAGCGCCGGACCAAGATGGAGAGGTGCCAGTTCAACCTGGTCAGGGTGGGCAGCTTTTGGCGCCGCCCTCACTCCCCCTCTCTTCTATGCATGTGCATGTGGTGTGTGATGATACTCTGGTGTGTATAGGAGGAACTTAATGTCTTTGTGCTTCATGCTAATTGTGTTAAGAAGACAGCAAACATGTATAGACTTGTGTGAATGTAAATCACCACGACACAGCGCTCCTTATAATACTGTATATTTGCAGTCAGCTCAAACCCAAAGAACAGTGACAGACTGAGAGATCATCAGGAGAAAAAAAATCATAAAAATAAAACCAAGAAAACGCTGAATGTTCCTTCTATCTACACAGAATATCCCTTTAACTCCCCCCGCCCCCCCAACACACACACACACACACAAGCCCCACCCACCCTGGCCCACACCCACATTTCAAATAGTAACAACAAATAAAACACACAGTGGAATAAACAAAACTTAAACACAACAGTCTGCACTCGTCAGAAAATCGGGGGGAACAAAAAGTGTTTTCTTCAGAGGAGCGCTTGATTTCTGAACTAGAAAGACAAAATCAAGCGCTCCTGATGGGACAAACATCAGAAACTGTACTACTACTTCCTGGTCACAGGGGAGGGGTCAAAAGGTGAAACATGGAGAATTCAACGTCCTTTTAGGATAATATTGTGTCTAAAAATCACTCCATTGTAATAAAAAACGGGTTGTTTTTTTTTTTTTAACTTTTGCATCATTTCAGAAACTGATTCCACAGGTTTGTTTTTTTTAAGGGTTGATAGAAAATACTTCAGACATTTAAAAGCTGCATCCAACATTTTCAGAGTAATGCCTCCTTTACAAGAGAGGAAATGAAAGAATACATGTAGAAGAAGAAGAAGAAGAAGAGGGCAGAAAAAAAGTCATGCAAAAATGTTTTGAAAAGGGAGGATCAGGTTTTATATAAAAGGATGAAGGAACAGAAAGACAGAGCTGGAGGTAAGGAGGGTTAAAATAAGCCAAATGACAACACAGGAGTTTTTCCCATGCATTCTTTTTAGTCCCTGTACGGAAAAAAACAAAAATGAATGAAACACGAGAGACAGAAATAGCCTCCCAAGTTGTTTGTTGTCCTCTTTTTTTCCCCACTTTTCTTTAAACCCGCTCCCCCTTTCTCTGGTCCTGAGCTCCACCGATTAGCTGATTACCGTCCAATCAGAGCGGGAGGTTGATTGAAGTTACATCCACAGAGGAGTTGAATCTTTTTTCTGTTTTAAGTCTCTCCATAAATCCACACTTGTGAGCACCAATCAAATCAAATGGGTTTTTTTTTTGGTCACAAAAGTCTGTCCAATCCAACTGACTTGTGGTTTCAATTTTGAGTTGATTTGTGGCAGTTTTCTGTCCAAATCTGAGAGCATGTTGGCATCAGTGTGGTCAGTGTTTTGTGGGAATTCATTTTCCAAACGAAGGAGGCTTACGATGCGATTTGGGGTCAAAAAAGAGGAATAAACGGAGCGATGTTTGTCTTAAACAAAGAAGTAAGGGAAGAGAAGGTAGAGAGACGTCTCGGATCGAGTCCAGACGAGGAGCGCGTCTCTTAGTAGTCTCATCATTTCGTTGCAACTTGAAAAATGTTGCATGGTTAGAAAGGTAGAATCCCGCCTGCGGAGGTCGTCCTGTGGTGATCCAGGCTGCCCTGGCTGTTGTGGAAACGGGCTGGTGGAGTTCTGTTGTGCAGGAGTGTTGTAGGGAGGGGTGGGGTCTCTGGAGGTGGAGTCTCTCTCTCTAGAACATCATGGGGGTCTTTAAGAATGGCCGGGATTCTGGGAAAAAAAAACAGATAAAGTTAGCATCAAGTCATGCCTCCATGATGGTGGAGGTCTGATTCAAAAACCACTCCACCTTCATGTGGGTGGCGTCACAATGAGGCCACATTTGTAGAGGAACTTTCCTGATCCCTGAACCAGGAAGCAGTTGCCCCCCCCCTCTCTGATTTCACCTGCGTCCTTCTCCTCCCGCTCCCCGTTGTGCTGTTGCTGCCCACACACGAGCACGTGCACACTCTAACAGCGCCGTGCACACCTCCCTCTCCCTGCGGTGTCATTGTTTTCTGCGAACGTTGCAAAGTGTTTACATTTGTGCATAACAGCAGCCATAAAGCTGCTCTGCCTCCTCTTCATCCTGCCCTCTGCTCACATCCTTACCCTCCTGTTTTTTTAGGTATGAAACCTGCGTTGGAATAAAAAAAAAACTTTCTTAAATTTTCTCTTTCATCTCCCCTCGTTTCCTCCTTCATATTCCCTGCCTTCCCTCCTTTTCATCCCTCTCATCTGCTGCCCTTCCCTATTTTTATCACTCCACCATCCACTCAGACCCCCCCCCTCCTCCTCTTTCATCCCTCTATTCTACATGCATCCCCTCCTCCTCCTCACCTCCCCTCTGCTCTCTCCTGTCCTCTATCTGTTACTCTAATATTATTTTTATCCCGACCCATTCTTCTCTCTGTCCTCTCCTGTCCTTTCTTTTTCTCCTGCAGGCAGCAGGTTTGGCCTGGTGCTTAAAAACTGTCCTGCAACTTAAAGAGTCGCACTCCTGGTCCCCACAGTTTCTGCCCTCAAAACTTGTAACTTCAGCCGGTGGAAAGTTTGTCCTTTTTCTGTTTTCTGACAGCTAAGAATCCTTTTTTTTCTGTTGGTAAATCATGACTTTCTTAAGTCTGTTATTCCTGAAGAATAGACCGTTGCTAGGGAGAACAGACCGTTGCTAGGGAGAACAGACCGTTGCTATGGCTCCACTCGACCACTCTGCAGTCACAGGTGACCTATTTTTTCTCCAAACAATTAAAAGAATTATGTAAATCAGGGAAAAAAAGATTTTGGAAAGAATTTAGAAAAGTCATAAAATTATTTTATCATCTTCAAATCAGTTTAATGACTTTATTTTAAAAGGTCACAAAGAAGCCATGAATAATAATATCAGATTCTCTAATTGTGTCAATTAACTTGACTATCAAATAATCAAATAATCAAACAATCATACAAGATATGTAGATTTTTTGGGGGTATTTAAAATGTAAATAGTTGTTTGGTCCATAAATTAAATATTGTTTCCCTTCTTGTGTTTTTGGAGCTAAAAATATGCCTGGTAGTTATTATATGTATCATTTCATACTGACCTGTTTGTTTGTTAGCGTTTCCCTCTCCCCTCTATCTGTCCCTGTAGAACACACCTCCAGCTTCTGTGTGTGAGCTGTCCTGGTTAAAAATGACGCTGACCTGCCTTGTTAAAAGTCTATCAGCTGGGTGGAGAAAATGTCACCAGGTCTTGGAACAAGGTCACATTTTTCAACTCTGTCCCCAGAATCTGCTCACTCCTCCTCCTCCTCCTCCCTCTTGCCCTGCTTTGCCTCCTCTTCCTCTCCACTGCATCCCTTTTTTGTCTTCTTTTGTTTGTCGCTTATTTGTTACACTCTCTTATCATTGCTCCCCCTCTCTACCCTCCTCTTCCTCATGTGTAAATGTCTCTCCCTGGTCTTCCTCCAACTTTGATCCATAGTTCTGTTTTTCCTTGCTCTCCTTCCGTCTCTCCCTCTTTTCTGCTCTTCATCCTCTGCTTTTCCTCCTTTTCTTATCCTTTGCTTTTGTGAAGTCATGTCTTCCTCTTCTTCTCAGTTATCTGCTCTTCTTCGTTCTCCTCATCTTCTCACCTTCATACTCCCTCTTTTTTGTCCTCCCTTTCAATCATTTATTTTCCTTTTTTTTCTTCCTCTCCTTTAACTTTTGATCCTACCACCTCTTCTTCCTCACTTTGTTTTTTCCTCATTTTCTTCAGTCTCCTTTTTAATATATTTGCCCAATTAGTCCACTCGTCTTCTTCTCTGAGCCCCCTCCCTCCTTTATGGTTCTCCCTCTCCCTCTCTTTTTGATTGTAATGCAATGTCTTTCTTTGTATTCAGCAGTTTTTTCCTCACTCGTTAATTAAGAGTGTGGAAGGTGAGAGAGGCGAGGGAGAGGTGTGTGTGTGTGTGTGTGTGTGTGTGTGTGTGTGTGTGTGTGTGTGTGTGTGTGTGTGTGTTGGTAAACCACTGTAGGTGCAAAATGCTTTTATGGCAGTAGGGATGAGTGTGTGTCTGTTGTAATATGTGGGGAAAAGTTGCTGAATAGGTGTTATCAGGATGCTGAAGAGCCATAAATAATGCAGCGACCTGTCTTAGATCCCTTCTTGACTGCTTTGCACCATTTAGCGCTGCTTATCGTGTGTGTGTGTGGTTTGAATCTAGTGATGTTTAAAGCAGAAGGGGGATAAGCGATGTTCAGTGGTTTGTGTTTGCACATTTGTTGTAAATATGTGGTCTAAATACAGGCATTCCCTGAAGATCACACATGCTGATGTGGTTCGTCTGGCTTGTGTGAAACAGGGGTCAAGGGAAGGAACGGGTTTGTGTGAAGGACGGACACAGAGAATATGGTGATGCCATTATGCGGTACACTTTGTCTTGTAAAAAAAAAAAAAGCACCCACAGACCACAGCGGTTTGGAGTCCAGCGTGGTGCTGCACGGAATGTTCTCAGGTTAGGCTTTAGTACACTTAAAGGATGATTCCGTCTTTTACCTGTTTGATCATCCTTGATGTGAACTCAGGTTTTTTTCTTCTTCTCCCCACTCAGCATCTCTACTGTCAGATTGCACTTCCCTCACAGCAGGGAGCAGGTCTGACTGCTATAGTGTGGAATACAAATTAGCGTTGGTGTAGGTTTTTATTTTTAGAAGCTGCACTTATATCTTGTTTGCCTTGTCATTTCAGGGACTTTTCAGTATCACATTCTCTTTTAAATGGCACCGCTAGCGGGAGAACGTAGCGCCGCGCTCACCTCGCTTTGTGTGTCACTTCCTGCCCTGTTTGGATGCGATAATTGTTGAACGGCTTTGTGTAGATTAATAGACTCTTGAAGTGGAGAAGACACAATACTTCATGCGCACACAGAGCCTGTCTCACTATCACAACAGCCTTATTCATCAGACTCTTGGAGGTTTATCGGCTGTATGCCAGAGGTGAGAGGGTTGTTAGAAGGAGTCAGAATATTCAAAATAACAGATAGGAAAGGGAAGCTTCGAATGCAGATTTTACTGAAGTTACATGTTGTGGTGTCCAAATACTATGTAATCATGTGGTTGAAGAGACAAGTTGACCGATAAGCCCTAGCAGAGTCTACAATGTTTAATGAGTTAATTATTCAGTTACATTTCTCTATCAGTCCTTGATTTTACACCCTTTGCTTAGGTATGGTTAGCTAAAGCGCTGTGCTAAAAGTGGTGTTTGGCTGATGCTGCTGTGAGATTCCAGAGTGGTTAAACACTAATCCAGGTGGTGCTGAGATAAAATGTATCTGGGTGTGTTACATAGCTTGTGTAACTCTACTCCTGTATTACTGTATGTCACCAGGGAGATTGGAAACAGATAGGAAGAGATAGACAGGACTAGTTGGCTCCCAGCATGAGGGACCAGCGTGAGGCAGACAACAGACAGAGATACACAGAGCGGCCATCGCTAATTGTTTGCAGGCAGAGGCAGAGATAGACACTAGACACAGATGCCAAAGTGTCAATCACGTTTGTGACCGACAGTTTAATCTCCCCCTGCGCTGCGTCTTTTTAATTTACGACACACAATTTTCCAGCTGAGGCATAAACGGTGTAAAAATGTCCAAGGTGCAAGTTTACTTGACCTTCTCGTTGGATTCGTTTTAAAGATAAAATGTTTTTGCCTTGCTTGTGTGTGTGTTGACTCCTCTCCGAGTAGGTTTACAGTAGCCAGTCTATTAATAGCATTAAAACATGTTGTATTCTGCTGAGTAGTTTGACTTGGCTATATGTCACCTCTCCCAGCACAGTGGCAATAAATAAAACGTCATTACACAGCGGGCTGGACGCTGGCACAGAGCAACAAGTTACACACTCATTTGCACTCATTTTAGACAGTTTTTTTTTTTATCCGTGATTGAAAGAAGCTTGTCTGTGAATAAAATGATCTTAAGGGTTGCTTCCTTGCCAAACATTTCCCATCACACAGCCGGCGCTCACAAATGCTGTTTTTATTAAAGTAACCTGGTCTGTTGTGGTCATATTTTTTTTCCTAAAATATTTGCAGAAAACCCATCTGCTATGTTGGAGATACTCTTTGACCACATTTAATATGCTGAAATTACGTGTTTATTTCTATAACTCATCTGTCTGTGCTGCTGCAAGGTATTATCTATACTTCTCATACTTTTTAAGTGAGAAATTTAACAATCGTCCTTAACTCTGTTAACATGCTGGGCCTTAACAAAGACTCCATTCATTATACATCCACCATGATGGTTAAACTTGCGGACACAATGAAGAAGTTCAGCTCATAGATATCCTGAACAGTCCATCAAATACGGTAACCAGCGTTTTGCACAATAGATAGCATCCAGTGCGATTGTGTGTGTGTGTGTGTGTGTGTGTGTGTGTTATGCCGCTGGGTGTGACTTACCCTTTGTATGTCAGGGTACATCTGCAGGCACTGAATGAGTCGCATTGTTGGTGACACGAAGCAGACGTATGACACGCTGACAAGTGGATCCGCTCTGTGACAGTAACTGTGGCATCTGGAAGACTGTGTGTATGAGTGTGTGTGAGAATGAGTCTTTCCTTCAGAATGAAGTCTTTGTGCATGGCGATGCTGCATTGACCCTTGGCTCCGCTCGCATAGAGATAGGCTTATGTTTTTTGTCTCTCACATCCTGTGTCTGCAAACACAGCTCTTATCTGCATTAGATGTGCCATGTTTACAGTGTGAAATCATAGAGGATGAACAAATCTGTTTGAAATTCATTTGATTGGGTTCAAACATTCTTCTGGTCAGCCCTGATAAGTAAACAACACTGACCCTGGTCATATCTGCTGCTTTAAGGGAAGTTATAGTCATATTGTTATTTGAAGTTTATCTGATTTTCTGATATTCATTGTCTGCCTATATAATAACTTACCTTTTTTTCTCAGTCAGCCTTCCACCATCACATTTGGAAGCACAAATCACTGACCTCATTCTGAAGTATTAACCTATGCGCAAATATTTAGCATACAGAACAGGAAGAGTTTGTATCAAAGCTGCAAAAATGGTTGTTTATAGCACCTGCTTGACTTTCAATCACTTTTCCTTTCAGCATCTGAGCCATGCGGCGGCCACTTAGACGCCAGCGACGCCGGCTACATCACCACCCCCGGATACCCACTGGAGTACCCTCCTCACCAGAACTGTCGCTGGATCATCACCGCCCCGGAGCCTTCACAACGCATCATCCTCAACTTCAACCCGCACTTTGAAATAGAGAAACTGGACTGCAGGTAATATGGGGCGAGCCACGTGGATGACATAGAGGTGGCCGGGGTTTCGCCAGAACAAGCGCGGGTTAAAAGTCGTTCGATTCCTTCTCCAACCAGTCTGTGTCTGTGCAAAAGGTGTATTTGGTGAACTTCAGCCCACTCTCCTCCTGTTTGTCTGGCTTTAGCCATCACATAATAATCACTGTGGGACCTCCCTTGGTCCCCTGTCTCTAATTATCAAAGACTAATTACAACACATTTTACTGTTCCAGCACGGTTTTCACACTTTGGAAGAATTAACACAGATTAGAGGATTTGGTGTCCATCATTGTTTGTGGCTGCCTGGCTTTGCTAAGGCTGATAGAATAGCAGCAGCATGGAATAAAGACACAGCGAGGAGAGATAAGAGCAGACAGAAAGGCATGCTGAGACAAATGGCTGGAGTTGTGTTATAAGACTGGTCAGGAAGTTTACACCTGGTGTTCAAGCATTTTAAGACTTTTGGACACATCTTAGTCTTAGCTGTGTTGCAAGACTTTTGGAATCCATCCTTTCATTTCTGACTAGACAGAATTATATATGTAAATGTGCAGTTTTGAAAGCTACATTCAAAGTAATGGTGAAGCTACAAATATATATATGCTCCTTATCCCGGTGACTGCAGCGTCATGGACGAGACACCTTCCTAAGATACAAATCAGAAAGGCAGGCAAACACAGAACACACACTCACTTTTACATCTCTGTTCTGCTGCCATGCAGTTATTAACATTTCAGCTATATCAATTATAGATTGACCCCCCCAATTCACATCTACTGAAATCATTCAGACATTTCTTTGTTGGAATTGAAGCATCAATATTTCACCGGCTGCCTGTTTGTTGAAAGGCTGAAAGGTTGAAAAGGCCCGCTGCGCTTTGCTCTGTTTTGCCTTTTCTTTCGCGCTGTGCTGTGGAAATGAAAAACAGACATTCTCTGTCTGTCTCCCTGTCCTCGTCATTTTTTTTCTCACTTTTACTCTATATTCAGTTTGATACATTAGACACACACACTCTCTCTTTCTCTCTCTGTCTCTCGCACTCGTTTTCAGCCTACATTTTCTCCTCTCTAGCTACCCCTCTGCCCTGCTTCCTCTTTGAACTTCATTCATCCATTTAAAGTCCAGCAGTTTCCCAGGAGGAGGAAATCTAGTTGAACTAAAAGAAACAACAGCCTCTGAGTTATTTATCATGGTGTTGCTTATAGTATACTGTATGTGAATGGTATATGACTTTTGCCTAATGGTGTGTGTCTGTACATTTTCTTTCAAGTATCAGAGGATGCCAGTCAGAGCATAGTGGCAGGCTGTGGTCACCAAATCTCGAAGCCTCTCACACATCAGGATGCTGTCTAATGTCTTTTTTGTTTAAATAAGAACATCGTGCTTATAATCTGGTTTACAGTTCTGTGAAACAGACAAGCGCTGTTAATCTTCAGTTTACAGACAAGAGTCACACACACTCATCTGGACAAAGGACTCATCTATGTTCGCTAACAGAGACTACATTATTAGCAGGCATATGGTTTCTCCAGATCATACATAGAAAAAAATCAGAATACAGTAGCATCTGTGTCACATACCCAAGTGACACTATTGTAAATCTGCATGCCCTGGTTACAAAAGTATTGTGTTATTATGTCACTATACTGGAGCAGTCTAATCCATTATGGTCCTCATTACAAGTTAAGATGGGAATCTGTAATCTATAACGCATCACATTTTGTCAAGTCGTCTGCCGGCTCTGCAGTCAATCGATGGAGCAGCAGACAGACAAAAAAAAAAGATGTTTTCATTAAGATTCTTATACAGATGAAACAGATGGATAAAAGTAGTTCAAAAAACTACATCCGTGACCAATCATGACTCACCATGAGTCCTTTTTCCCATCACATGACATGTCCCCATGGTAGCAGTTAGTCAGTTAATCATATGTGACAGGTTTTGGTCATAAATTGTCTGCTCATCTGTGAGGCCTGTGTGTGTTTCATGGAAAAAGGCTAAATAGTCTGACCCATGCAGCAGACAGTGGCTAACATGTCCTCTTAATTAAGCTGTATTGGTGTGAAATTACTAAGACATTTACGTTGTATTTAAAGTGGAAAATGAGAATTAGTGTTACCTTTAGTATGTAAGTATGTAAGCATGAAGTCAGACATGAAACAATGTGTTGGAAAAAAAGAGGTTTAAAAAAAGATCTTTCTCATGAACTTAAAAATAGCATGGTCAGTTTCAAAATGATAACACTGGCTTTGTAATGTATCG
>JAVQJX010005348.1:0-16269 GCA_036025115.1 Ambassis agassizii | reverse complement strand
GCAATACATGCAGATTTTATGTGTCTGTGTTCTGTTAAGTAATCTTCACAAGACTTTTCTGTGAGCTTTAAATTCTCTTTGATATTTATTTCCATGTTGTGCCACCAATGGCATCCTGGATTATGTTTATCATGAAATCTCTGGGCTACTCCTAGACTCAGCCCTTCATTTGTTTTGTTCTTACAGCTGTGGTATTTCCTTTTTCTTACCTCTTCCTTTTTCTTCCAGAGGAGATCCTGGAACGACTGCGTGCTAAGAAAGAGGAGGAGCTGGAAGAGGTGAAAAGACGGGCAGCCGAGGAGGCCCTGAAAGCACGGTTGGAGAAGGAGAAGGAAGATGAAGAGGCCAAGCTTAAGGATGAGGGGCAGCAGCAGGAGGAGGCACGGATAAAAGATCTGACAAAAGAAGAAGAAGAGGAAGAAGAGGAGCAGCAGACAAAAGAGGAAGCCACAATGGAAAAGAAGGACGGCATCAAAACTGAAGGTAATTATGTTTGTATTTAGCAGATAGGTAGAGATACATGCTTTATTGATCGTCAGGGGGAAATTCATGTAAATGTAGCCCAAAGTCATTGTGAAAAGATGTTTTCTCTGATAATCCATTCAATACATTCAACCTCAAAATAAAGGACACTACTAGAATGGTGTAATTGGTTATTGATTGAAGAATCAATCATGACATTTCGAACAGATCCAAGAATCAAAATCAGGTTCATAGACCTGACAAATCATGACACTTACAAAGCACATGTATTTATTTTGAATTGCATACTGATGTCTTGCTGTATAATGGAAAAGGGTCTGTTATTGATGATAATAATGATAATAATTTAGTGCACATCAGACACTTTTTAAATGTATGATATAGAGTGAAAAAAGAGCCTAAAGGTGTGAGCACATTGTCAGCTCCAGCCATCACCTCTCGTTTCCATTGTCTGCTGTCAGTTAAAACCTACATTATTTACAATATCGATGTCCACCTGTAGCTGGTGAAGCTCCACCCACTGGCCCAGAAGGCAGTAGTGGCAGCAGCATCTCAGACGGACCACCAACCGCCTCTGCAACACAAACCACCAATATGAGCTCTAGTCAGGCCGCCGTGGCCCTAAAGCCTCCTGCTGCGACAGAGGGACATTCCCATATGGAGCTCTCTAACAGCACCGAAGGTATTATACCAGCACATTTCCGGGTAAAGCCGCCGTCATGAGCCTCCCTTTGGGGATCTGCTCTGTTGCAGCCTCACTGGAATGAGACCTGTGACTCGTGACTTGTTTATTTTGCTTTATACCTGCAGTGCTTTTTCCTCTTTGCATGCGACTCTCATCCCATCTACTGGCCTTTGTGTTTATTGTGCAGTTGCTATTTCTTGAACATATCCTTCTGCCATGGGACTCTTCCAGCCAGCTTGTGCTTCAACTCTTAATTTTTGTACTCTCCTTTTTTCTCTGAAGAGCTGAGAAGCTGATTGCATCAAGCCGATTCGCAATCACACGGCATTGAACAGCATTACCAAATAGAGCCTCAAACAACCAGTGACACTGTTCAGACTGTGATGCTGTAACTCTTACAAAGTGCTTTTTTGAGCTGCTTGCTTGCTATCAGCATCTTTGATTAGATATCTGCCTTTGTTTATTTAGTGTTGATGTACACATATTTATCCTTAAAGAATTCTACAGTCTCACCATATGTCATTGTTCGTGATGTTGTCATTTTAGAGCCTTGGCTTGCTTGAATCGGTTGCTTGTTGCTTTCAAGTTTCACATCCTTCCACTTGAACAGGATATTTGGTGCATGCATTACACATGACTTATCAGCAGAGGGAGCCACAGCATTAAGATATTTCAAAGCTATCACAAGAAAGTGACTACAACTGCACTTCTCCTTTTAGCATTATTCGATGGCTGAGCCTTTTTTTTTGTCCTCACAGTTAATGCTTTTTATGACTTTCTGTCTGTGTAGCAGAAAACCCATCATCAGATTCTGGTCCTGTCAGTGGAGATGGAGTCCCTAGCCTCAGCCAGCCCCCCCAGCCCTGTGAGGAGAACAGTAACAGCAGTACAGGAACTGGTGTTCGTCCCCGGGGTCCTGAACCCCCAGACTTGGCTGACAAGTCCTCCCAGTCATCCATCACAAGCCTTGATGATACAGGTCTGCCCAGTGGTCCCGTTTTGTTGTAATTATTATAGCAATATACGCAATATTTAACTTCATGCTGACGATTGGTAATCTTATGAGAATTATGTGAGTCATACAAGCGCTTACACATCTTACGTTTGTAGAGTAGATTTTACTGCTTTATTTGGCTGCTTCTGTCCTCTTATTCAACTGGATACTAAATTTCCAGGAGATTATAAAGATTCGACCAACGGTGAGATGTCCGGTCTCATAAATAAGAAGTCTTCAGCGACTCGCATGGTGACCCGGCTAAGGAACCCAGACAGCAAGCTGAGCCAGATGAAGAGCCAACAGGTAGCAGCTGCTGTGCATGAAGCCAACAAGGGCTTCAAGGAGGGCAAAGAGGTAAAAAAAAAAAGATTTAGCATTTTCAAAAAATATTTGTAAATAATAATATTTGTTTAATTTGGCCTCAAATGAAGCTCTGTAGATTATCCCTGACTCTTTAGCACCATGCCTAATTAAGTATCCATCTATCTAAATATAAATCCTGGAGACCTGTTTTTATTTATTGTATGAAGTATCAGTGAGCATCAATTGGATTTTCTTTTACAGGTACTGGTAGTCAATGCACAAGGTGACATCACGCGTGTCAGCACACGAAGCAGCAAAGAGGTAGTGATGAAGGGGACCCTCTGCCAATACTTCAGGCTTGGTCAGGAGGGCAAGTACCGCGTCTATCATAACCAGTACAGCTCCAATGCCCTGGCCCTCAACAAGCACCAGCACAGAGAGGCAAGTACAATGGCAAGTGAATATTTTCATGGCTTTTTAGTGCCATTTTCCTGACCAAATTTCACTTATTTTTGTCATCAGGACCACGACAAGAGGCGGCACCTCTCTCACAAGCTCTGTATGACACCAGCAGGAGAATTTAAGTGGAATGGGTCTATTCATGGCTCTAAGGTTCTAACCATCTCAACACTGAGGCTCACCATCATCCAGCTGGAGAACAACGTGCCAGCACCATTCATGCACCCGAACTGGGCCTCACACAGGTATAGAGCAAAACTACACTATATTCTCAGTTGCTTGTGTTGTTAGTCTATACAGCAAATTGAGAAAAATAGTTTTGTGTTTAAATGAACTTTATGTTTGTTTGTTTTTTAGGACCAATTGGATCAAAGCAGTTCAGATGTGTAGTAAGGCCAGAGAGTTTGCACTGGCTCTGGCCATACTGGAGTGTGCCATCAAACCTGTGGCTATGCTGCCTGTCTGGAAAGACTCACTAGGCCATACCAGGTACTCAAAACTCGATACACATGATGTGTCTGTATGTGCAGTGTCTACTATATACATATTATGCACCGTGTGTATGCATCTGTACTGTGCTACACCTCAAAAACTCAAACAGGCACTCAGTGCATATACACAGGGGGTAGCGCCCGATCATAACCAGATCAGATCAAAAGGCCCACCCTAGCTGTGAGAAATAATATTTAGACTGCAAGTCCACAACCAACACCACCCACCTCAGCCTCTACTACTGCTTCAACACTGCAAGGCCCCTTTAAAGAAGTGATTGTCCAGGATTTCACAAGGTTAAGATGAATATATGTTTGTGTATGCTTGAACTACAAGCATCAAAGTAAGTGAGAGAGACTTCATTTCAACAACTTGTATGACAAATGTTTTTCATGGAACGTTTCCAAGAGCAACTATCGTCTTCTCATCTGTAACCAGGCCTTTTTGCATTACTCCAGCAAATATTTATTTACACTATGTGAAAAAAAAATGCAGGTGATAAAAGATGTGCACAAATGATTGAAGGATCAAATAATATTTTGTGCTACTAGAGGTAGGATAAACATGCTAATATCAATAGTTCAATAGCTGCACGCTCACTGTGAAAAATGTTTTCAGGTTAAACCGCATGACCTCAATTGAGCGTGAAGAGAAAGAGAAGGTGAAGAAGAGGGAGAAGAAGCTGGAGGATGAGGAGATAATGCAACAGGCCACCTGGGTCAAATACACATTTCCGATTAAGCATCAGGTAGGTCAGATATACACAAATTACGTTTTTTTTAATGGGGCACCACTATTAATTCAATGTTAGACATTCTATTTTACTGCATTTACTCACTTGTACAGGCCAGGAAGTGTTTAAAATAGCAGGATCCTGCCAGTTCTGCCTGTTGTCAACCCAACACATTTTTACTGATTGTGTGTCAATGGCATTAATGTTCCAGTCTAATCTGCATCTACACTGAAACCTAAATGTCTGTAAACCTGAGTCATTGCACTGGAAAACACTGGTGGTGTATGTTTTGCATACACGCATGAGTGACCATCAGATGCCGAAGTTAAGCTCTGCTGTGAGTCATTTCCTGCAGCAATTAGGGATCAGTATGTGTATAAGCTCTTTATATAGTCTCTCTTAAACTTTCCCACCACCTTACAATCAGATTTTGCATGTCATGATGTCTCACCCCTCATTGATCATTAACCTTCCCGTCTTGTGCAAAGGTGTGGAAGCAGAAAGGAGAGGAGTATCGTGTTACGGGATATGGGGGATGGAGCTGGATCAGTAAGACTTATGTGCAGCGGTTTGTCCCCAGACTTCCTGGCAACACCAATGCCAACTACCGCAAAGAATTGGAAGGTCAGAAATGGGATTCTCTGGAGTCTGGTTATTAGCTATATGTGGCATTTCATTGATGCCAGTGTATTCTGGTAGCTGATCTAATAGAGTTACTTTGTCCAGTGATTTCTGCTAGCAATTATTAGATCCCTAATTGATAGGTAAAGCACCAAATTAACAATATACTAATTTAGAAATTTTTTTCACAAAGTAACAGTTTTTGTTTTGTTCTATTTTCGTAAGATGCTAAACTTGGCAAGAAATGCACCCTGCTGGATTTGAGTCGCCGGCCAAGTGTGGTGTCACCTAGAGGAGAGGCTCCTTTAGACTCTGAGGCAAAAGAGGAAGACTCATCTGGCCTCCCGAAGCCACTCACCAATGATCTGATGTCTGCTGAAGAGATGGAGTCTAATGAGAAGACATTGGCAGAGAAGAAGAAAGAAGAGCCCAGTGAAAAGGAGGAGGAGGTGAAGTTGTCAGCAGACGAATCACCTGCAAAGATGGAGATTGAAGCCACAGAATCACCATCAGACGAAGAGCAAAGTATGGCAGAATAACAGTGTTTTGTTTTTTTGCATGCACAAAATCAGTATTTGAAATGCTTAATGATTAAATAATGTTATACAGACAATGTGATGAAGTCATTCTGAATTAAATCCTAAATTTAATTTTCTCTGCAGGGTCCCATTTTCCGGAGGAAAAGACTTCTCCAAAAGAAGAACCTATGGATGGCATTGAGCGACCCTTTTACTATGATGTAGTGGATGTAAGCAAAGGCTTTCTGACTCGCATTGCCTACAAGAAGAAGGTCAAGTCCTCCAAGCTGGACAGCCTGCTGGAGCGCAGAGTGAAGCAGCACGTCATTGAAGAGCGGCAAAGACAGCAGCTGTCTGCATCAAAACCCCACTGTCCAACACCCATTTCACCCACCTTAGCCCCAGCTCTGAGCACACCAGTCCGGCCACGCTCACCTCTCAAGCCCCATACCCTTGCCAAGACACAGCTCACATTTGATGAAACTATAAAAGTGGAGGAGAAGTCTTTTACGTCACAAACGCAAGGGCCAGGAGACGCACGGGGGCAGGAAGTAGAGGCGGAACTCTCTAAAACTACAGATAAGACTGCTGCTCCTCTTCCTGCTCCTGTTTCTGACTCCACACCCAAAGACGGCTGTAGCACAGGTACAAGTGAAGATTCACCACAAAACCAAACCACCTCCATGCCTCAAGCATTGGAGGAAAGGACTACTGGGCCAAAAGAAATTATTTTAAACAGATCAGGGCAAGAGGGTGTCACTCTGTGCGACGTGAAGGAAACAACTGGGGCACTTAATCGCTCTTTAGAGCAACAACAAGCCTGTGTTGCATCAGATGTTACCAAGGCTCCGTGTATTGAAAATACAGGGTCTGAAGTACCCAATTTGAAACTTGATCCTGTAAGGACACTTTCAAATGTTGTTGACCAAAAAGTCAGTCAAAACACATCTCCTTCTACGCCAACAGACACTTCAAGCTTAGAGCATTCAGGCACAGAAGAGAACGGCATGGGTCCAGAGGAGAACCAACAAAATATGCAAAGCACTGGACATGGTAAATCCATAGGCGATAGTACTCCCAAGCCAGTTTCTGCTTTCCCTCAGGTAAACGGTAATGATGGCCTATTGACTAACTCTGTAAAGAGCTCAAACAATGGTGTGCTCCCCAACAAGCTGAACAGAACTGATACTGTTGAAGAACAAGGGCTGTCAGTCTCATTGAAAGACGGCACACAGCAAAAGCCTTTAGTTAACGGAGATCTAGCCCCTGTTAATGATAGCACAGAGGTTAAAGGAAAAGAGCCCGGTCTAGTTTCTGATGTGGAGGTTGAGAGTAAGATAACAATGTCTGATGAGGATTACAAACCTCCAGTGAAGATCACGAAGATGGAAAACAACATAGGCACGCTTGGAGCAAACACTCCGAACACTTTGCAGCACAACAGCACAGCAGCCTTTCAGCCTGCAGAGACCAAATCCAATTCTGGGATCAAAATCATAAGAATGGCCCCCTCTCCCATACCCTCTGCAGAAGAGTCCAGTCTGAGTGATGACTTTGCAGAAGACAATAGCAATAGTGGGACAGCCGAGCCGTTTAAGACCATCATCACCCAGGTAACCACAACCTCCACCTCCACCACCACCACCACGACAGTAGTTTCCACTGAGATGAGGGTGGCAAAATTGCAAACGAAAGCATCTGGAGAGCCAAGAGTACCTCAGGAGTCATCAACGGAGAGCAGTGCAGTGTCTACACTTACTACCATGACCAAAACAACTGTGACCAAAATCTGCTCCTCTGGGCCTGGCAGTCAGTCAGAAGATAGTCAGAGTGAAATGATGACGCAGGAACAGAAAACGTCACTCTCCATCAGTGAGTCAACAGCTGACGCTAGCGGTAAAACCTCCGTGTCATCCATCTCCGTGAGCCAGGAGGACTCGATAACAACAAAGGGTCGCGTGCGCCTACTCAAATTCTCCCGCACCAAGAAAATGCGCTCGGACACAGCTCTTCCTTCTTACTGTAAGTTTACCACCAAGAGCAGCAGGAAGAGCATTTTTGTTCTGCCACATGACGACTTGAAGGTGCTGGCCAGGCGAGGGGGATTCCGTGAGGTGCCAGTATTCAGTTATAATGCAAAACCAGCACCGGACATCTGGCCCTATCCTTCGCCCAGACCCACATTTGGCATCACCTGGAGGTAGTTTCACTCTCTCAGCTTTCACTCTGCTCACTCTTGTCTCCAAGGCCAATGTGTTGTTGTAGTGGGTGTTGTAGATAACGTACATGCTGTTAGATTTCCCTTGTCCTTCATGGCTTTAGCCCTGCCTGATGCTGTAGCACTGTGTCTGATGTCACACTGAAACCTCTGCTTATTTTGACCAGACCTCAGAGTTCCACAGCAGACCTGAATCATCCAGTGGTTAGAGAGGTGTCACGACGTTCACTTTGCACATTGACCAAGCCCTGCAACCCATACATATTTTTCCGCCTGTGGTCACAGATGGGGAAATGGAATTTCTACCGAAATCCCATATACACGCACTAACACACTGTGACAATTAAGTGTTTTTAGTTGTTCAATATGTTTTAAGTTTGTTGTCAGAACAGCAGCTGTTCCCGGCCATAATGATGCTGGGAAGGAATATTTCTTCTTTAGGAAATTATTCATTGATGGATGACATCCTGCCACTGAGAACAGCCCGTTACACCCAGAATAGTCTATTAAAAAAAGGACCAAATGAAATATGTATAAACTCCCACTTTGAACGATGTGACTGAAAACTGCAGTTTGATGTACTTTTAAATGCACAGCAACATAATCATAGGAACAGAAAAGGCAACTCAGCCTTTTCTAACCCATAGTGCCGGCTACCATGCACATGACACGTGCTGCAGCCTTTATTTAGGCATTTACATGATAGCTTAGGTTAATGAGTCGGATAAGGCAGATTCCACCCAGTAGTGGTGCCACACCAGTCCTGATTATCTCATTGTCTCTTTTCTGCTTTGTTTGTAACTAGTTCTTGAACGTCTGGGTTTTGTGTTCAGGTATCGGCTGCAGACAGTGAAGTCTTTGGCTGGTGTGAGCCTCATGCTGAGACTCCTGTGGGCCTGTCTGAGATGGGACGACATGGCCGTCAAACCATCTGCTGCTGTCGGTACCACACGTACAGGTACACCTTCTACCTCATCCAAACCATCAAATGGAAATTCATTTTTTTATATTTGGATAATGTGATGTTTTGACCTTTTATGTTATTCTCAATAGATACAATGTTTTTGTTACTTACATTCTTGCTGGAATATCTACACCGTGGAAAATCAAAGCAGTCGGTGCTGCCTTATCATTTATTCATATTGGCCCAAAAAACAATACAGATCTGATTTAAGTGTCACCGTTGTTATGTTGGAGTGCATTTCCTCCATTTTGTCGGGCTCTCATCCTCATCACCATACCAACCCAGCCCTATCCCCACTCATTGCTACAGAGACATCAGACACCGAAATCACAACCACCGAGATCATTAAGCGGCGCGATGTGGGACCCTACGGCATTCGCTCAGAGTACTGCATCCGCAAAATCATCTGCCCCCTTGGAGTACCAGAGACTCCAAAAGGTAAAAAAAAAAAACATTTTATTCTTGAGAGAAATATCACTTAAACTGAAACTTAATTTAATCACAAGCCTGTCATCCTACATCCCAGAAACTCACACTCCTCAGAGGAAGGGTCTGCGTTCCAGTGCCTTGCGTCCAAAGAAGCCTGAACCTGCCAAGCAGACAGGCCCAGTGGTGATTGAGACCTGGGTGGCAGAGGAAGAGCTGGACCTCTGGGAGATCAGAGCCTTTTCAGAAAGGTCAGTGCCATCTGACACTACACTTTATCAACCTGCCACACAAAGGAGACAGACAGAATACTGTCTTGGTAGGTGTATTTAAAAAATGTTTTTCTTCTTTTTTATATGTTACAGGGTGGAGAAGGAGAAGGCTCAGGCAGCAGAGCAGGCCAAGGTGACTGTTTTGGGGTTTTTTTATGATTTTTTTTTTCATCATTTTGTATTCCCATTATTTATGTTTTGATTTATTTACAATCTCAGAAACGTCTGGAGCAGAAACCAGGCTCCATCACAGCCACTCCAGCAGGGACTCCTGTCACACCTGTTGCCACACCCAAAGTCATCGTTGGTTCACTGTCAGGTCAGGGCACTCCCAACACCAAAGTGGTACTGTCCACCAAGATGGGCACCCCCGTCACATTCCAGCAGAACAAGAACTTCCAGCAGTCGTTTGCCACCTGGGTCAAGCAAGGTCAAAGCACACAAGGTACTTTAATGTTTAATTGCTTGGAGCAGAAGAGTCTCACATAGGCTCTGTTATATCTTAAAGTGTGTTCCTGTTCTTTTTCATGTTTATAATTGGGATTTATAATTGTGTCTAGGATGATTTATTAGCAGTGATATCATTGAAATTAAAGTAGTAACTGTATGTGTTTGTTTGTTTTTGTTTGGAGCAGGCACTGAGACCACTGTGGCCACATCTGGTGGGCACACTTTCCAGATTACAGGAACCACAGTCGGTGGAAAAGTTGTGACCACCAAGCTGCCGCTGCCCGCTAACAGCAAGATCGTCACAGTCAATGTGCCCACTTCACAAGCAGGTATGGCTGGTTTTAATAAGTCACACCTCAGAGGTAGATGGACGTTTATGTGGTGCAGACGTTTCCATAACCATTCAGGGATGGAGCTGTGTTTGTTTTCATTTTTTCACCTCAGACCCACACCTGAGACATTTCTAATGTGTCACAGGAGGCAAATTAGATCTGGCTCATTAATTGAGTGCCATTAAAAGCAATTTGGTATGCCAGCCATGCACATGGCACTCTAGAAGGACTGACTCATTTTTCGTTTGTTTTTAAATGTTTGCCTTCAGCAGGCCCAAATATTTTGAGCAAATTTTGGCACAGATTTTGTCCTGATTTCTCACTGAGCAGACAAGTGGATCTTTTTACTTTAAATCCCACAATATAATGGAAACAACAGCTCATTGGTTGTTGCAGGTTTAACTGCTGATGCCTCAACTAACAGAAAATAAGTGTCAAGCTGAACTTATATATGCTGTGTGACTCTGGTAGCTGTGCATGTTCATCTGGTTCAGTCCCACCTTTAAAGGTGCTGCCCTTTCTTTCAAACCTTTTTTCCTCGTTGTGTTTTGTACAACTGTAACAGTCTGGTCTGCAGCAGCCCCATTGTGGTGCCAACCTCATGAGTCAGCAGCTCAGTTTGGTGTGCCACATTATGTCTGGTTGTGTCCCGTCGGCATGGTAATCTAATATGAAGCTGTTATTTTGGTTTTTGGGATGACAGATTTGTGTAGTCTGAGGTTCTAAATCCAGCCTGTGGATTTTTATCATAATTTCAGTGCCTTTTTTTTTAAATGTCAATATTAACACCATGGATGAGATGATGGTTTGTCCTGAGCGCCACCGGGCCTGTCTGCTGGTCCTGTCAATTTACTGGATGACAGATGTTGTTGAACACTCAGCAGAGGTGATGCTGTCATGTTGACGCACTTCATTAAAGCTGTTGACAGCTCTTGTGTTGGTCAGTGTTCCTAAAATTCTATTTACTGTTACATTAAAAAAAAATCCTCTTTCTGCTGAGTACATATATTTTTTTTTATCTGAAAATATTAATGTTAATTAATGTTACTTTGCATCAGTGAGCTAAAAAAAAATCAACACCGCATCCTGACTGTTATAGATATAATGAAACACTCTTTTAATGCTGAAAACAAAGTAACTGAAAAAATTGAAAACAATAAAATATCAAGTAAAACTAAACACAGAGAGTAATATTCAGCAAAGATACAAAGAACGCGATTTTTCTTACTTTTTTTGAAGTCGCCATGAAGGAGAAACTAAGTTCAGGTGGAGTGTAACCATTTAATGGACATGTGTATTTATCCAGCATGACTGTTGGGTGCCTTGTTTGTTTTGGAACGGCTTAAGGAAGTTAGGCAGGAAAACAAGTTTACCCTGAGGTCTGCTTCCCAGACAGGTAACTCTCTATAGCAGGATTCCATTTTTCTTTTTTTCCCCTCCATCTTTTTTGAATAAATGTGTGCTTCTCCACTCACCGGAGTCCCAACTGCTCGACCTTTCCAAACAACCAGTCCATAGAAATGCGTGTTTGATGTGTGTGACCAGAGCAGAAACTCCAGAGTCTTACGACCGGGCTTAACGTCCCTGTTTGAAGAGGGAAACCCTTGATGTATAGGTTTACCTGCTCGGTTGCGGTTTTGTAACCGCAGCAGAAAGGCAACAGAGGAGGGGGAGAAAAAAAAAGAGCCACACTCTCATGGTTTCCATTTCTGCCATCAGCTTCACGTGAGCTCATGAAGGCAGAGAGCCTTGTGGGCAAATATGAAATGCTCTCTTTGTCAGATTAAAGTTAAAGAGTAGGATGCGAATTCATGCATAATTTATGAGCGGGGAATTGAGGTATGTTGGGGGAAACCCAACTAAGCTTTCAGTGAGCCTTTGAAGATGTTGTTTACCTGCTCCACTAATATTTACAAGTGCTGTGATCAAAAGCAGGGCCTTTAGCAAAGACGGACAAATAATGCATTGAGCTGTGTTAATGCAGAACTCACTTGTAGCATGCTAAACATGTAAAGCAGTGCTTCACATCAGTAACTGTATTAGGGATGTTTGAGCATTTAAATCCTGCTACCTGCCAAGGGGGTAGATACTTGTTATAGTGAAAGGAAGGTATTCAACAAATATATAGGATTCATCTTTACATATAAAATGAGTCAACAGTACTACACTATGACTTTTACCTACATTTTCAGCTTTATTTAATTAGCTTCTGTCTCATTTTCCGGTTCTTCCAGCTTCCTCATACAGGTGTCTTTCTGATCTTCTCTGCAGGTGTGGTTCAGCAGAAAGTGTTAGGTATCATCCCATCCAACACAGCAGGCGGTGCCCAATCTTACACTCCATTCCAGCCCAGGTCTGCCACACTCAACATCAGGCCCAATACACCAGGCTCCCAACAACAGGTAACACTGCCTTCTCTCTTTATTATTTAGCAGTTCTCCAATACTATAGTGTACCATAGAATGCTTTAAACCCAACGTGGATCTCTAAAATTTGAAGCTTTGTGAAAATGTCTTCCAGGTTCTGGCAAGTGGTGGTCAGATCCGTCCTGGAATGACGGTGATCCGTACCCCAATCCAGCAGGCAGGAGCCATGGGAAAGACAATACTCCGCACACCCCTTGTGATTCAGCAAGGTAATGAGCAGTTTGCCCTCAAAAAATAAAGTGATTTTTGGTGATATATTTAGAAAGTAAAACCTGCTTCTCTTTCAGGTCAGGGTGGACAGCAAGTAGTGACCCAGCTCACTCGTGGTCAGGCGGTTTCCACGGCAATGTCTGCTACCAGCCCTGTCGTTTCAGCTGCTGGACAGGGAGTGGCCAGCCCCAACGCAGCAGGACAGACAGCAGGTCAAACACCACCCGGCACCCCGCGGGCACAGGGGCAGGGCCAGCTGAAACTCACCGTGGCACAGCTGGCTCAGCTCGCACAGGTTTGTGAGAGAAAACACTCAGGAACTCATCTTATGATGTCTAAAACTAGTAACATGTAAATGCCTCATGGTAACATAATATAAGTAAGATAAACCTCTTGTAGTGGAACAAAGCAATCGGTGAGATTGAAAAACATTTAGATTCATTATTAAATCCTTGTTTCTCTGTGATCACTGATCACATGTGTTTTTTTATGGTTTCATCAGTCTTTTGTTTAATGGACTTTAAAATCCAGAGTCCGCAGGAGAGTGCACCACCATGAAAATGTCACAAACCCCGGAACCACTGATCCTGCTAGCTAATACTATAAAATTACATTCATCCTATTTTGTTGCTTTGTTTTTTGAAACTTTTCTTGTAGTCTGGCCCTCTGAAGTCTAATACGATGAAGACTGTGTTATCATCCTTCCATCCTATTTACGGTCTAATGAGTTTATATGTGTACTGATTCTCCAGGGTCTTTGATAACACTGAAAATACAAACAAAGCATCATGAAAATGCTCTGAATTTAGCTCTGAGTCCTTGGTAGGATTTGAAGGTTTTCTTCAGATCAAAACAGTGGGGAAAAAAGCTGTGGCATCCTCAGAATGCTGACACACAGACATTCATTTTGCAGTTTGGCTTGTCTAAGTTGAACCCAAAATAGCATGTTAATAGTAGATATATAATCAAATTTTCATTTTCTTTTACATAGACTGGACTACATAATGTAATTCACAAACACTTCCTACTCTTTACAAGTTCAGTTTCCCTGTGTGCAAGCTTTTGAATGAAAAATGATCTGGATGATTGAAAGCCCTCCCTCTCTGTGTCCCACAGAAGCAGCAGGCAGTATCTGGTGTCGACCGACAGGCTGGTGTTGGTGGTACACAGCAGGCTCTGACGGTGATGGTTCAGGGTCAGGGTCAGACCGCTGGCCAGCTGCAGGTCATACCTCACGGCGTCACCGTCATACCAGGTCCAGGCCAGCAGCTCATGCAGGCGGCACTTCCTAACGGGCAGGTGCAGCGTTTCCTCTTCACCCCCTTGGCTTCAGCTGCCACGCCCACATCAAGCACAGGTATGACCAGAGATCAGGCCTGCAGTAAGTAGACGGCTTCTTGAAAGGTGAATCCACTTTCAACGTCGTGTGCTTTGTCTTCTCCTCTTTCCAGCCACCACAGTTCCCAGTCAGCCCAACTCCACCTCCACTAAAACCCCTGCCCAGCCAGCACAGCAGGCCGCAGCCCCAGTCCAAGCAGGAGCAACCCCAACGGCCACTACCGTCACTCCTGCATCCGTCACCCCTCAGGGCCAGTTGCCTCCTCAGACTCAGGCCCATATGCCCATCCAGTCTCCCACATCGCTGCAGGTTAAAACACAGGGAGGAACCACCCAGCTGCAACTCCAGCAGACGCCCCAGCTTATTAGCATGTCAGGGCCGCAGCAGCAGGTACAGGTATGATGAACAGGGATTCAGATTTCCTATGAGCGTGTAAATACAAATGCATTCTATACATTGACTTTTCTCTGTTGTGGCTGCAGGTCTTGGCCCAGCTGCAGGCTCAGCAGGGTGGAGGGTCTTTGCCACAGCACATCAAACTACAGCTCCCCATCCAGATACAACAAAGTGGGACCACCTCAGCTCAGGGAGGACAGGTATCACATGCTGAGTCTATTTTCTTTCAAACAAGTTCTGATTCTTGTGCAATGGAATTTCTACTGCTACCTATTAGCAATAATTGGGGCCTTTTTCCTACTGATTTTGCTCTCTCTCTATGCAGATTGGAAACGTGGTTACCATCCAAGCAGCATCTGTCCAGGAGCAGCTGCAGAGGATCCAGCAGCTCAGAGAGCAGCAGCAGCAAAAGAAGAGACAAGCTGCAGAGGCAAAGCGAGAGCTAGCACTCAGTGCTGCTAGCCAGAGCGACATCATTCAGAAACAGGTGTGTATGTGTGCTGGATGAACCCCGGCCATCAGTACATAAACGGTCACTGTCCTCCAACCCTCCACTGAGACACAGTTTACTTTGACATCTGTTTATTGAGCTTCATACTGCTAATACTACTGTGTATGTGTGTGCTGTGTGTGCTTAACATTTTGGTCAGATTTAATCATAATATATTCTTGACATTTCTACTTACGAATTGTCTCTGCTCCCCGTCACTTGCTATAGGTGGTCATGAAACAAAACGCTGTCATCGAGCACTTGAAGCAGAAGAAGACCATGACGCCAGCAGAGAGAGAAGAGAACCAGAGGTTTGTGTCTCATCCTCTATGTGTGTGAAGCTGTGTCATGATTTCCTTTCATGTGTCCTTTCCTTATCTTTCCTATGGAAAAAATATTGCGCTGTCTTCACCTCTCTCCTTTTGACTTTTGTCTAATATGTTGGGAGATGCAACACAACATGGAAACCTTTGGGTGTGTAACCACCAACAGCTGCGTATCCTCACTGTAACCCAACAACCAGAAACGGAAAAACAAATCCATTTATTAATGACACCAGCACTACAATAAAAACACAGAACTGCTTCACTGCTTTTGTAGGGAGGTAACCGCTTCACATCAGCAGAGATTGCAATACTATCGTATTTTTTTTACGTTTTTTTCCTCTTAAGTTAAAGGATATACTAGTCGAATGTCTAAAAATGTCCTTCTTCCTTCATTGTGTTATATTGTGCAGATAGATTAGACTCTGACCTGTCGTTGACCCTGACAACCCTGTGTTTATGTCCACAGACGGTGTGTCAACACTGTACCCATTCACATAGACCTGAAATACCAAACCCAGACTGCTGTGACTTCACTGCAGCAGCTCCGTCTGTTGTCTGTCTGACCTTATTTTTTTTTCCATTCCTTCATGTCATCCTGTCTTTCCTTCAAAACAGGATTCTGTGTATAATGACACTCTTTAACAGCAGCTTGGACATTATGGTGTTTTATCCTCCACTTTCACGCTGCTCTCGTCTGCTGCTGTGCGCTCTGGCCTGGCTCTGACCTCAGCAGCCATTGGATGTGTTTGTGTGTTGTTCACACAAACGTGCACTGAACGAGGCAACAACTTTCAATCTTAGTTGTGAATGTTCGCGAACACAAGTGAACATACTGGAAACGTAGAGCCATAAATTATATGGTTTCAGAGTGGAATGTGATTTTTATTCGAGTTTCTTTTCTGCCTCGTAGTTTTAATTGGCAGGAATGTATAGCACACAGTAGTGAACATACATTAGTGTCCTTTCTTCCTTCCACATCCAATTTACTGACTGTCCTGGTCATTTTTATTTGTTCATCTCCCTATAGCATCTGTGAAACACATAGGGATGACATCAAAAATTTATTTGCATGGCAACTGACATTTTTTGTCATTATTTTATATTATTTCCGGACAGAATCTGTGGATTT
>JAVQJX010005316.1:0-10245 GCA_036025115.1 Ambassis agassizii | reverse complement strand
CTGGCTTTTGTCAGTGCCTAATCTCTCTCTCTGGTGGGTGGTGAGAGTATGAGTTCATTGAGTTTACAGTCCTGAAAGGCAAAAAAAAAAAAAAAAGTGTGTGCGCTATCAGAAAGTGTCCAATAATTCTTCATGCGTCAAAAAGGGGATACAATTATCAACATTTTGCAATTAAATACAGCCTTCCACAGTTGTTGTCCTTTCATTACACTGGGATAACTGAAAGATGTTTCTTCCTTTTGGTGACAGAAAGACGAGGTTCTGCCTTCTGCCAGAAGATCGTTGAGACCGAGGTCCGCACACAGTTATAAAGAAGTTGACAGTGATGAAGAGGAGGAGGACGCCAATCCAAAACCCATTCCTGCATGCCATCTCAGAGGCCCTCCTATCAACCCTGAAGCTCCACCCAAACAGGTGTGAGCCCAAAACCACACAACATGCAGCTCTTTATGTATGACTGTTTTTCATTTTCTCTGATTTGATTCACTTGAAACCCGGACTTCAAAGCTCTATAAGTAGAAAAACGCTGAAATATATGATTTCATTTCATGTAGAAGAATACACGTGCATTACACTTTTTAACAGAAAGCTAAGACCGGAGGGAGCCGCGGAAACGCAGGCAACATTGAGGAGACATCAGTGAGACGAGAAAGACTTCCACCGCGCTGGAGAGAACACAAATGTTATATGATGAGCCAAACACGCAGACACACGCAGGATACAAGGCCGCTCCGTCACAGAGGGGCTTGCAGGCAGTTCTTTGAGTGTCGCAGAGACATTTTTGAAGAATGGGAAATGTCTGTTCTCAGAGATCCAAAACATGAAGATGGTTCCACACACGTATATGGACTGATGTCCTGTTTTGTTCTCTTTTTGGCTTGTTTGCTCCTGATGGCTGCTTTTCATGGACTTCACCAAAGGACATGTGAGCAGAAGTGACTTCTTTTTCAGCTTTCCTGAATACAGATGGAGCTGCACACAATGCCTCTCCTCAGGACTTCTAAGCTGCCATTTTCACAGTAATAGGCTGAAATAAAAAGGGAAGGCTGTTAAATGTTATCTATCAAGGATGGATGTTAAAAAAATCTAAAGAAAAAAAAATCACACAAATAAAACCATCTTTGACTCTGAACTGAGGTATATTCACCGCCATCTAGTATCACACTTCCTTCTTTATCATACAATAAGCGGCTCCAGTCAAAGTGTCTGAATGCTTCTCAGATAAAAGGCTTAGCTAATGAAGTACTGCTGAATAACTACTGAGTGTTATTATGAAGGCAGCCGTCAGTGGCGTTGTGACGTGCCAACGTACCTTGCTGCAGTAAGGACACTCTCCAAAAACAATGCTGAAGCTCTGTCTGGTGGAGGGCAGCGCTCGCAGCCACTGAAAGGAGAAAAAGAAAAAGACATCTTGAACAAATCGTTACCTTGGAGGTGAGGTGAAACCGATAAATAGTGTTTGTTTCAATGTACACTTAGTACTTCCATCAAGACACCTTGAAGCATTTAGAGGCTTTAAGTAGAACTTTATAACGTCCTCCTCTTCCAGGCTTCAAAAAAAAGGAAACCTAAGAGAATATAAACAAAGTAATCTGCCCTCTGGCAGCACCAGTCCACCTCAACAATCCCTCTGTACCATCGAAAGCCTCTGCGTCTGCGCTCTGACTCAGCCAAGGGATCACACTCGCTGTCACTTATCTGAACAGGCCAGCTGTTACTAACCTGAAACATTAAAGGTCGCACTGAAAAAAGACCTGTGACTGTCTTATCAGGAGCAGCTCTGATTTAAAACCAAGAGCTGCATTCAAACACCTTGCATTCGCACTGCCTGAAAATAGAATGTGAAATGTGCATGTACACTTTTTTTTTTAAATTCAACTCTGATCAATAAATGCTCAAAACTGTGTCTATTGATTTGCTGAATGGGGATGCAACATCAAAACCTCAGAGGAACATCTTAGCTAGTTCAAGCTAGAAGCTAAGAAAGAGATTATTTCTGAAGCTGAATTTATTTCTACATACATATACGGACTAATCTGTCTTTTCTAACAGTATAGTGACATTTTGATCCGTTTTTGACTCAACAACCATGTTTAATAGCTGCAGTGCAAAAGCCATGAACATGGCAGATGTGGGCGCTGCAGTAGTGAGCAGCAAGGGGACAAATGTGGGCACACACTTATCAAAGCTAATGTAGCTAAACCATCTTAGGCTTCACTTGTGTCTTTAGAATACAAATATTTTACTTTTAAAACTTGAGGAAACTTCTCCACATATATACAGTACGAGTGGTATTTTTTTTCTATTTGTCCTTCAAATATGCATCAGGTGGATCCTTTACATTTCCCAGGATTCATTGTGCTGCAGAGACTGTTGGATTTCTTTTTTACAACAGCAGAGTAAACAAAATGAACTGGAACAACCAAAATGAAAAGTTTTAACTGTGGGTTGCTAGGCGACAGATACAGTCACGATTGACACAAGAGTCTTCTCCATATTGGACCACCCCATTTAACAACCTCAGATAGCCCTCTGTTGATGACATTTTTCAAAGGATGCAGCTCCTGAACTGGGACACAGCTCCTCTGTGTGCGTTTCCTTACCTCATACAGACAGGCCTGGTGGAAAGGCTGTCCACAGCGAGGGTCATTGCACACCTGATCAGGGATGGCAGCACCAAGACGATAGGAGTAACAGATGCCACACTCAACGTTGAAACTCTACACAAAAGCACACGCACACAGAGAATGAATGCAGATCATGTATAACACACACTACGACCTTTTCTCTCTCTCACCATCACACCTTCATCACTTTCTCTCTGCTTTCGTTTGCATTTTGGTGTAATAAGATGCCCCTGTGTTTTTTTTTTTTCTGGAGCGATCCATTAAAAGAGAGGATGGCAGGTAAAAAAAAAAGAGAAAAAAAAAATCAACATCTGGTCAACTCAACTTTTTTTCACTCCTCTGAATGTTAATGAAGCTGAGGCATTAATCACCGCGGCGACAGCGGATAAACACGACGCCCTTTCAACCCATCCGCAAAGAGGGGAGGGGAAAGACCGAGCATTTAAAAAAAAAAAAAAGAGAGAGAGAGATAAATGCTTTTGCGTGATTAAAGCGGTTTGATAGTGCAGAAAATTCTGCCATCTTTGTTATTCTAATGATCTTATCTGTAAACAACCCAATTAAAGGAGAGCTTGTGCCCACCTCTTAGAAAAACAAAACACACAGAAAGAGAAATATGGAAATAGACAGAAAATAGGCAGTGCTGTATGTCCGCCCCCTTATGACTCCGAGCTCAGACACACACACAACAGAAAAATGCATGCGTAGATGTAAACACGCACACACACACGCACACACACACACGCACACACACACACGCACACACACACACACACACACACACACACACACACACACACACACACACACACACACACACACACAGGCCACCAGTCATGTCCTCGTGAAAGGAAAATTCCAGCAGGAGTTCATTTTTTTTTTAGGGCACCATCATCATCTCCATCTGATTCCAACCCAGCTGCTCCATCTAGTTCTTGGTGGCTCCCCCAGGACCATTTGATGGTTTGATCTGGACTGAAATCATTCAGACTGGACTGAAATCTACTTCAGGTCAGGTCAAACCAGCCTCTTTCTTCTCTGACCTCCTCCTCTTTTTCTTGTTCTACAGTCCGTCTCTTCATGGCTCTGAAAACACAAGACAAAATTTCATTGATACAGTTTTTTTTGTGTTACATTTTTCCTTATCTCCGCTCTGACCGACTCCCGGGGCTCACCAGTGGCCCTTGGTGGCGGTGCTCCTCCTCTGCTGCGAGATGCTATAGATCTCCTGAAGCTGCTTCTTCTGGTCGTCGCTGAGGGGTGCCGTCAAACACTGGTACCACGCTGTGTCTGTGTTCTGGACCCCTTGATGGAGATACGCATGTGCATGTATAAATCATTGTTTAACCTTCTAGCAATCAATTTCATGAACTACAACATGCAGCAAACTGTGAGGGTGTCTTTTGCCCCACTGCACCACCATCTGCTACACAGATTATGCAGACAGTGGCTCTAACCGTGTAATGAAGAAGCATTTTTCCATATTGACCTATATGTGCAATGATATGATCAGTAGACCAACATCCTGGTCAGACATTGGTTCATTAGATCCACCTTGCTCATACAGTGTTGCTCTTTTTATCCAAACTGCTTTTGTCCATGGTGGCACATATGCTGGAAACAATCCTCAGAGAGTTTCCTCCATACTAACATGACAGCATGACACAGTTACTGCAGATTTGCCTATCCTGAAACTGTCAATCAGCCAGCATGGGGAAGATAAAAACCGGTATCTTATATGTTCCGGATAGCAAGACGCACAGCTGCATTTTGTTTAGCAGATTAAGTAATGTTTCCTTCATCCTCACTCACAGAGTTACAATTATCCAATCAGGACATAATAAAAAAAACTTTTAAGGCTTTATAGGCCAGACAATCTCAGCTGGAAGAAACCACTTTTTAACAACAGCAAGAGCTTACTTCCTAGTCAAATTTAAAAGCAGACTAAGCATGTAATCGCCTAAATGTGTAGGAGCACAGAAAGTCAACTGGGGAGACTGTCCATAAAGTTTAGGTTCATCCAAATGTTTTTTATGTTTTCAAGCAGCTGAGAAGGGAGTCTTTGCTGTTGGCTTTAATAGGAAGACACAGTACTGTGTGAAAAATTTAGACATACAGTATGTGAGGATATGCTGCAACTCGGTAGTCAAGATGATTAATTATATTGCACCAAGCAGGTGCTAATAATCATTAGTTTCACATGTAGGTTGAAACAACAGTCATTAACAAACTCACTAGGTTGTGAGAGACTTTCATGTCACAGGCTACGCACTATATGTCAAGACTAAGGTAGTTGTACTGCATTAAAAAAAAAGACTGGAGGGTCAAGGTGTGTTGTTCAAAGCAGCCTGCCAAGGAAGCATAACTACGGTACCCCTTGAAACCGGAAGATCTGCAAACAACTGAGCATCACAATCACAACAACTATGGGGGAAAACATAGGAACTGGGTTGTAGAAAAATAGCAGCAGTTGCAAAATAAGAAATATTTGTTTGAGGCCATTTGGATCTATGTTTTGTGCAAAGAAATTTGGGCCTTGGTCAAGATTAATGGTGTCCTCTATGGTACAGGCAGATACTCATCCATCATCCAGTACCATCAGGGAGGTGTCTGATTGGCCCTAAAGGCCTGGAAGTGATGGTTTGCCCCCCCAACAGGAGAGAGCCCAGATCTCAACATCATCAAGTTTATCTGGGAATATGTGAAGAGACAGAAGGATTTGAAGCAGCCCACATCCAAAAAGCTCTGTTGTTAGTTCTTGAAGATGTTTGGGAGGACCTACAGTCTACCTACTGGGATTAAGAGGTAGATTGATACGTCATACTTCCTAAAAACTGACCCCAAAGCGAGCATAAGAACACAAAAGGGGATGGAGCTCTTACCCAGTGAGGCAGCTCTCGCTTCTGGTGTCAATACCCGGCCCCAGCTGGGCATGGAGACAGTCTCTGCTCTGGGGAGCTTGACTGCGACAGTACACCTGTCAATATTAGTGAAGGTCCTAAGGCGAGCTCAGGAAGGACAGAAACCCCCCACAGAGCAGAGGGTTTTGAAGGTGTCCAACAAAAAGTTACCAAAGGGAAAACTGGTTTGTGGCAGTTAAGCATTGCAATAGTAATCCTGCTCAGTATAAGAGGAACCACAGGTTCACACATTTGGTGTATGTGCTTGGCTGAAGAGCCAATGGTTCAATTCTATCTGTGGGATTACTGAATGTTGAAATGTTGACTTACTGAGCAGGGCAGAGGTGAAGAACTGGTATTCGTCCTCTCCGTTGTCGTAATCTAGAGGCGTGCTGTACTCCTCCAGCGGAGTTCCCTCGAAGGCATCTTCATCCCAATAGTCGTCCTCCTCCTCCTCATCATTGTCACCTCCCTGGCCCGCCGGCATGCTGCACTGCTGCTGCTGCTGCATGGGGTTGCGGTTCTCGTTCACCTCATCCTCATCGCTCGGGATCTCCTCTGAAAAAATAAAGCACGAAAGCGGATTTTTCAATGCATGGCACGTTCGTCTTTTCACTGGAAGAAAATGCAAGCATTTCTATTAGGGACACACACCATTTTGATGCGTTTAAAGCATGCGAAATCAATGCATTTTAAACAGCTAGCCAGAGGAGAAACCTCACAGCCATCAGCGTAACACTAAGTTAATTTATCAGTGTGCCCCACGCATAGTAGACAAGGTTTAGCGATCTAATTCCTTTACGCTTGAACTGACTCAAAGTAGAGCCAGTGGGTGTGAGAAATAAATGTGCTGCAGCTAATTTGAGCTGAATCCAGTTTCAAGTAATGGAAGATCTGATGCTGGTTCTCATTTAATTGTTCTGCGTTCCTTCCACTTTGCTCTCTCACCGTTCTGGTCTTCGTCCTGAGCCCCCGCCCGCGCCAACAGGTCTGGTTTGTTCATAAGACGAGAGGTGTAGAGGTGTTTGAGACCTAGGAAGAGGAGCAGGATGGAAGGGACGATCTGGGGGGCAACAGCCTCCAACACAGCCGGCCGACTGGGGAGCTCTATCAGCACGCTCAGGCCGATGATGCACATCTTGCGGTCATGGAGTCTGGGGAGAGAAAGAAATAGGATTCTCAAATCAAACATAATGGCTTGTGATAGACGGTAAGTCCGGTGTGTCTCACCCCAGGAAGAACTCTGTGTCGTTCATCCACTGGTTGATGAAGTGGGCTGTGATGGGCTGGGGATAGTGTGGGAAGCGCATGTTGTCCATGGTGTGTATGAGCAAGCCAGGGTTGTAGTACAGAGCAGCGATGGCCACCTGCAGACACATGGTCCTCAGCTCGCTGGACTTCACCCCCCGCATCAAACGCTCCAGCACCGCCTCTACAAACAAGGGGATGCACTGCAGGAAGGATCAGAAAGAACATTTTCAGTTCGAAACGTTGACTTTGAACTTTCCAATGGTCTCTGAATGCAACATTTGATTCCACTGAAAAAGCTACGAATACTGACATTTCCTCCTGACCATTTGATGCTCAATGTCTCAATTAAAAATGTACAACAAATGAACTGTTTGGACAAAAAATATTCTGTAAAAATCAAAAAATTCTGCACCCCTCGGCGCAACTAGGACGTTGTGAATGACTCTTTTATGACCAACAGTCGTGTGGCAAAAATTCAGCAAGGCATTTGACACTTGATGTGTAGTGTAGAGTAAAAACATGGTAGGTAGAGGCAATAAAAATGCATGTATATGTGGGGCTCCACTTTATTTTCTAAAATCAACCATCACCTTAGAAAAATAGAAAATATTGTACAAACAACACACTCATCTCTCCTTTTGTGTGTGTGTGTCCCTTCTGACCTGGTCAATGCCTCGGCCTCTGCACTGCAGGATGATGACCTCCAACAGCTTTGCAGCGTGGCACTCGGCATCCTCACCTGCGTCGATGGTCAGGACCTACAACGGGTTAAAAGATCAACAAGCTGTTAACAAGCGGAGGTGACACAGAGGGCCGAACTGGAAGAGCTCTCCGCACAGACGGTTTACCTTTTTGCACATGTTGTAGATGACCTCTAAATGTTTCGGGTTGGACAGAAGCATGTCTGTGTCCACAGTGACGTAATTGTGCAAGAGAGGCATCATATCTGTAACCCAAAAATATTTCAATATAAACCTTATTAGCATCTTTTTAAAAAGGAAAAATATGTGGTTTGGTACCTGTGAAGTAGTCGAAGCAATCGTGCTGGAAGACCTCGTACAGGACGCCCAGCAGCTGCCACATCTGGGGGGAGATGGTCTGACAGGTGAGTCCGAAAGCCAGTGAGAGGATCTCCTCATAGAACTCTGCAGTGGACAGGAAAGAACACACAATGAAACACACACACACACACACACACACACACACACACACACACACACACACACACACACACACACACACAGTCTGTAAAAAGCTACACTGCTCTGGGATTTCATTTCACCATTAGAGTGCTTTCTGCCATTTAAAGGCAGATGTGTCTCAGTGCACATACACACATTTGTAATAGTTGTATAGGAGCTGTAATACCCCTGAGGAAGGTGTGATTACAGGAATCTCAGCTCCTCCTCCTCCTCCTCCTCGAGGACTGATGCAATAATGTGTGGGGTAAAGAGCGCAGCTGTGCCCGGCTTTATGTGTGTGTGTGTGTTTTAGATTTCCTGAAGAAAAATTAGCCCGACCTCTCTGTGTTGTTTATTCCATTTATTCTAAGCCCTCTCACGCAGCTGTATCTACCTCTGTCTGAACAGCTTTCAGGCAGAGAGGTAGATCCCATCATGGCTCCAAATATCACACATATACACCTAGATACTATCTATACCTCATTTCATCTCATTTTGGCTTCTGCACGAAATACATAAACTCTACAAAGACAAACATTTGCTTGTGTGCCATGCAACAGCTGCACTGAACAGATAAACCCAGTTTGAAATGATAAAAAAAAAAAATCAAAAAACCCAAATGTAGAAGAATAGAGTCATACTCTATTGATCCACGAAGGGAAATTACAGGCGCCACAGGCAGCCATGACCAGGTGGTGAGGGGGGGTACAGTGCTTTGCTCAAGGGCACCTCTCCAGAGGTGAGCTGGCACCTCTCCAGCTACCAGCCTCCATGTGTCCAGGGCTGGACTCGAACCGGCGACCCTCCGCTTCAAAGTCCAATGCCTTATGGACTGAGCTACTGCCGAAATGTATAGTAACAGTGAAACTGATGTTGATATCTAGGTTTTTGGTAGCAAAACAAGAATGTCATACTTTTTTAAAATTATTTATATTGTCCTGTGTTTTGTTACATTGTGGATATGCTCAAATACATATGTTAAAAGAAACAAAACAGTGCTTATGAGCAACTGAAAATTCTGTGAATATTTGTATCTTTTACTGCATTATGAACATCTGTGACAACACAAATCTATCTGTTTGCTATCGGCCGACCTACATATATAATGTAAAACTATGTCAAAAAATGTCAAAGTAATGTGTTCATAGCGGACCTTTAGCACGTAGCATGAGTTAGCTTGCCCGTAAGCACATTTGTGCAAAACCAGCCTCTTACAAAATCTTTTCATATTGCAGTGATCCTCACTGGTTTTGTTTACATTCAAACAAACTGAATTCATTTCCTTCCTCATGAAACATGAAGCTTGTTTTTCAAGTATTTAAACCCCCCGTAAGCCGCTGGCTTATTCTGGGGAAATTCTGGGAAAAAACATTCCCAAATCAAACGTTGAAGAAGAAAGTCCCCCCCCCCCAAAAAAAAGCCTTTGCAACCGCAGAGTTCTTTTTTACCCCTAAACTTTAACTTTAGGGAAACATCACAGAGTGTATCAGGGGAGAAAAACTGACTTTGATTTCAGGGTGTCCCTTTAGAGGATAGAATGAAAGCGTATATGTGTGTGTGTGTGTGTGTGTGTGTGTGTGTGTGTGTGTGTGCGTGTGTGTGTTTGTGTGTGTTTTAAAACACTAAGTGTCCGCGTGCGCACACACCTGCCATACCTATGATGGGCTTCTGCAAGACCAGGCCAATCACCTGCAAACAAATCCCTTCTAGCTGCTGAGTGATCTGAGAGATGAGAGGAAAAGAAGCTTCAAACATTACATTTCAATTGCAGCTTCAAACAGTGAATGAAAAGTGTGTGTGTGTGTGTGTGTGAGAAAGACCTCTTTGTGGTCCTCCATGACTGTGAGGATGGTATCAATGGTGCTGAGGATGCCAAGAGCCATGACGGTTTTATCTTCATTCTCCTCATATTCCTCGCTCTGTAGGACCCTGGTGAAGATCTCCGCCTGCCAAAAATACACACACGTAACATGGACACACATGTAACCCCGTGGATACTTCAATCGTGCAAAAACAATGCGTCCTCCTACCAGGTTCTGAGTCATGTCCACTGCGATGGCGGCTACTTCCTGGTTATACTCGCAGATCATCTTTTGGATGACGTTGGTCAGGTCGTCGTTCTCTGTCTCTTTGACAACATGCAGCAGCTCCTGCATGACAGGCCGGATGTACGGCCTGATGTACAGCTTGGCTACACACACACACACACACACACACACACACACACACACACACACACACACACACACACACACACACACACACACACACACACACACACACACA